>BQNB010101311.1:0-24499 GCA_026074375.1 Tanacetum coccineum | reverse complement strand
TCCATTGTATTCTAATTCTTTTGCAGCTCGTAGAGATAATTCTATTCATCGTCGACTTTGGGTGCTCAAAGCACATGATGGGAAATCTCAAGCTTCTACGTAACTTTGTGGAGTAATTTCTGGGTACGATGAAGTTTAGAAATGATCAAATTGCACCGATTCTTGGTTATGGAGATCTGGTTCAAGGGAATGTAACTATCAAAAGGGCTTATTACTTCGAAGGGCTGAATCACAATTTATTCTTTGTTGGTCAATTCTGTGATGCGGATTTGGAAGTTGCTTTTCGAAAGTCTACATGTTACATCTGTGACTTGAAGGGAAATGATCTACTCACTGGTTCTCGTGGAACAGATCTGTATTCCATCACTCTTCAAGACACATCCACTCCCAATCTAATTTGCTTAATGGCTAAAGCTACATCGTCACAAGCATGGTTATGGCATCGTCATCTTTCACATCTGAACTTCGACACCATCAATTTACTTTCGAAGAATGATATTGTGACTGGCCTTCTAAAATTGAAATTCGTAAAAGATCATCTTTGTTCTTTTTGTGAGTTGGGGAAAGCAAAACAAAAGTATTTTCACACTAAGACTACCCAGAGCTTAAAAACACGGTTATAACTTCTACACATGGACTTATGTGGTCCCATGCGGGTAGAAAGTATTAATTGAAAGATATATGTTCTCGTAATTATTGATAACTACACCAGACATACTTAGACTCACTTCTTGAGGTTCAAAGATGAAACACCTGAAGTTCTCATTGATTTCCTCAGACTTGTCCAAAGAGGACTTCATGCTCAAGTTAGAACAGTTCGAACTGACAAAGGCACAAAATTCTTGAATAAAACTCTTCATGCATACTTTGCAACATAAGGTATAAGACACGAAACGTCCGTTGCTCGAACACCTGAACAAAATGGCGTTGTTGAAAGATGGAACCGTACTCTTGTTGAGGCTGCTCGAACAATGCTAAACGCCACTAAATACCTTTATTCTTTTGGGCTGAAGCAATAGCAACCGCATGTTTTACTCAAAACCGTTCACTTGTAATTCCTCGACACCAGAAAATACCTTACCACATCATCAATGGCCGGAAACCGTCTGTTAAGTTCTTTCACATTTTTGGCTCTCTTTGCTACATCGTCAGAGATGGTGAAAATCTTGACAAAATGAAGGAAAAAGGTGGTGAATGTATTTTTGTAGGGTAGTCTACTCTGTCATATCGGGTATATAACAACAGAACAAGAGTGATAGTCAAAACCATTCATGTTAATTTTGACGAATTACCTCAAATGGCGTCAGATCACGTCAGTTCTGATCCTGTTCCACAATGTCTGACAACGGCACTTGAGCATGACATTTTAAGTCCCGGTCCCCAAAGTTAAGAAAATGTTCCTCAGGCAGCTGAGACAGTAACAACGTCAAATGAGCTGGATTTTCTATTTAGCCCGATGTTCGATGAATTACTCAATGGAACTACTCAGGTTGTGTCAAAGTCTTCCATTGTAACAACTGTTGATGCACATAATCAACGTCAACAACAACATACAACTCCATCTACTTCAACAACCGTTGCTACAGATACACCTCCATTGGACATTCAAACAACACCTGAAAC
This sequence comes from Tanacetum coccineum, assembly GCA_026074375.1. NCBI lineage: Eukaryota > Viridiplantae > Streptophyta > Magnoliopsida > Asterales > Asteraceae > Tanacetum > Tanacetum coccineum. The sequence goes on along the minus strand of BQNB010101311.1, from coordinate 22,876 downwards.
TACAAGTCAAGCACCAACTCATGCACTAACTATCACTGCTACTGAGAACATTAATCAAGCAAAATCCAATAAAGAACATGCACAAGTTAAAGAAGATGAATTTATCAACATCTTTAGTACACCGGTACAAGAACGAGGGCAGACATCGTCTCGTCATGTTGATTCGTCAAACATGCATACATTTTATCACCGACACCCTTCCAAACATCGTTAGACAAAAGATCATCCGTTAGAATAAGTCATTGGAAATCCTTCTCACTCAATTAGAACAAGACGTTAGCTAGAAACAGATGGCGAGATGTGTATGTTCGCACTCATCGTGAGTCGAACCGAACCAAAGAACATCAAAGAAGCCATGGTTGATTCTGCATGGATTGAAGCGATGCATGAGGAACTTCACTAGTTTGATCGATTAGATGTATGGGAATTAGTCGACAGACCACTCTACAAAAATATCATTAACATGAAGTGGATCTGGAAAAACAAACGTGATGAGGAAAATACTGTAATTCGCAACAAAGCTCGTCTTGTAGCTAAGGGATACGCTAAAAAAAAGGAATTGATTTCGAAGATTCGTTTGCACCAGTTGCTCGGTTGGAAGCTGTCCGGTTATTCGTTGCGTATGCTACATACAAATCATTTCCAGTATACCAGATGGATGTCAAGACAGCATTTCTTTACGGTCCTCTGAAGGAAGAAGTGTACGTAAACCTACCAGATAGATTCGTAGACCCATATCATCCTGACCAAGTCTACTATTTAAAGAAGGCATTACATGGACTCAAACAAGCTCTAAGAGCATGGTACGAGGAACTCTCCAACTTCCTAGTATCCAAAAGATTCTTAAAAGGTTCTATTGATCCAACTATGTTCATAACTAAACATGGGGAAGACATATTGCTTGTGCAAATTTACGTTGATGACATTATTTTTGGTTCTACTAACCCAAAACTTTCAAAAAGGTTTGAAAAAAAACTAATGCAACACCAAGTTTGGAAATGTCTATGATGGGAGAGCTAATTCCTTTTTAGGACATTCAGATTAACCAATCCCCATGTGGATACCTTTTCTAAACCAGCTAAGTATGCTCAAAGAGATATTATATAAGCTATGGTATGACCTCACGTAGAATAGGCTTTGGTATCTCAAATGGCTACGTAACCCTAGAGCTGACTTGAGTGGACTACGGTTGACAATCGAAATATTATAGTTGGTCGGGCATCATGTACTTAACGCAAGTAGACCAGATATTGTACATGCTACATTTTATTGTGCAGCTATCAATCTGAGGACCGACTGAGAAACATCTCACTGCGGTTAAAACGGATCTTTTGGTACCTTAAGAATACCATTAACATGGGACTCTGGTATTCGAAGGACACCGGTTTCGAATCTTAACAGCTTTTTTCAGATTTAGAATCTTGCAGGCTGTCTCGAGTCACATTTAAAATTACATCTGGTGGCATCAATTTCTTGGAGGTGATTATGTAGTCAGCTGGTCGTAAAAGATGCGGGACTGCACTTCAATGTATTCAGTAGAAGCCAATTATGTGTCTTTATCTTGGCGTGTGGCAATCAAGTTCTTATGTTGAGAACTCATCTAACAGATTATGGCTTCAATTTGATAAATTACCTATGTATTTATGATTCAAAAGGCTAGCCATATCCATCTGTGCCAGTCAGGTCAGCATTCCCCGTACAAAAGAAACTTCGATGTCAGATATCACTATCATAAAGGAAATAGGTTTAAAAGGGTATTGTTGAATTATTCTTTGTCGGAATATGAATAGCAGTTAGCTGCACCATGTTTACTAAAGTCTTCCCGCAGATAGGTTTAAGTATTTCGTCAGTCGATTCGGAGGAAGTTTGACTCAGAAGAACTATGAGTTTGGCAAAACGAATCTGTTGGAATCTATCAAACATCGAATTTGTAAATGTTTTTTATTTTTCTTTTATTTTAATTTATAAATATTTTTGAAAAAGAAAATGCAAAAATATAAAACCAACAAAAGAAAATAGAAAAATATAAAATCTATAAAAACAAAATATAAAATCAGAAAATTTCAAAAATACAAAAAAGAATCTACTCGACATATCTCTTGTAATCGATAACATTTACGTACCTAGAAATGTCGATTAACATTGACACAAGTGTGTAAATGAAGTTCGAGCAAGAGTTCAAATGTTTCAAAACATGTCATTTCTAAATTTTCTTTATGACTTATGTACATTTAAGTGCATAACTCGGAGAATGTAATAGGGGAGTGTACGTTTCAGTGCGCTTACTGTCTAAATAGAAGAGAAGTCTTCTATCATGGTTTTTAAAACCGTTGAACACAATTTTCAAAAAGAACTTTCAATGTCAAATTGTCTACAATATAATTTGTGGTATCTTTCCATAAAAAAGTGATAATTTTAGTTAAAAATGTGTGTTCAACATCCCTTCCTTAATATATATTAACAATGGAACAATATTGAATGTTTATAAGTGTACATTGGTAAAATGATCATGCTCAACAATGTCATTCGTACATAGTGAATCAATTTTAAGGTGGGGGCTTTAAAATAAAAGCATTTTAATGTATTTTGGGTACATATCATAAATATCAATTTTATGTATCCAAAAACATTTTGTGAAATTAAAATGTCAATTTATAATATACATTGTTCACTAAGGCATCTCACTCCGTCTTCAACATATTTGTGGTGTCATATCATTTTTTCCTTGTAACGTCAAGTTTTAAAAATTAGTGGTATCCCACATACTATGTTGAAGGGGAGCAATCAGAAAAATGAATTCATGCAATATCTTGGTATAATTTTTCTCCCCATGGAATTTTTCATGTCATAAATTTTAATCAATTGGTATTTCAAATACTAAGAGATTTATTATTTTAAATAAAGGGAGAAAATGTGATTAAAATGTGATATAAAAAAATGTGATCTTTAAGACTCTAAGTGCAACTCTTTCCTTCGTGTGCGAAACCATTTCGAATCTCGACGCACATGTGTAGGGGGAGTATTTCAAAATAAAAACCTTTGATACAAATGAAACAATGTTAGAAAATGGTTTTATGGTTCGATTTCTATATCGTACAACCAATTAATCTCACGACGTCGATGAAGTCTTAAAAGAGGTCACTGAGTTACTTCAGACTAGTGAGCCTATACCCAATGTAGCAGATGAGGCTGTCTATGAGGAGTGGGATGACAAAGTGGAAAGGGCTGCCACTACTGCTGCTAGCTTAGATGTAGGGCAAGCTAGTGGTATCATAAATAAGACCCAATCTACGGCAATACCTAATGTGCCTCTTCCTCAGGGAATTGGTGCAGGTGGTAGTCCCAGGTGACAAGAAGCCATGGGGGGTTCCATTGCTTAGACTAGGTCTGAGAAGGTACCTACACAGTCCTATGATTCACCTCTACCAAGAGTTAACACACTTGGAAGTGATGAGGGCAGTATGACACTACATGAATTGACGGTTCTATGTACAAAATTGTCAAACAAAGTGGAAAGCTTAGAGGCAGAATTGAAGCAAACAAAACAAACCTTTGGTGCTGCTTTTACTAAACTTATCAAAAAGGTAAAGAAGTTAGAGCAGACTGTCAAGACAAGCCAAGCTAGAAGGAGAGCCAAAATTATTATTTCTGATGATGAAGAGGATTCAGAAGATTCTTCCAAATAGGGGAGGAAGATAGATGAAATTTGATCAAGATGCAAGTGAGTTACTTTGGGGGTTACTCCGACACAGGGAAAAACAACCTGAAGATCAGTTGGGAGTTCTTAGTACAGCTAAAGTTCTTGCAGATGCAGCTAAAACAAATGTTCACACTTATACTAGAAGAAGAAGGGCAGTTAGTACTGTAGTAGTGGAATTAGTACTGCTAAAGAATTAGTTAGTACTACTGGTGTATCAATGCCAGTTAGTATTGCTCGTATGGTTCAAGAGGTTAACATCAGTATTCCTTCACCAGTTATAGTTAAAGATAAAGATAAAGGTAAAATGGAGGAATCTGAGGATGAACAGACTAAGAGAACTAAATTACAGCAAGAACAAGAGAGACTTGGTCATGAAGTAGCAGTGAGACGGCAAGAGGAACTGGATGAAGAAGAAAGACAAAGGATGGCTAGAGTTCATGAAGTAGCTTAATATTTTACTGAGGAAGAATGGGAAAACATTAGAGCAAGAGTTGAAGTTGATGAAGAGCTATCTAAGAGACTACAAGTAGAGGAAAGGAACAAGTACAGTGAAGTTGATCAAGCAAAGATGCTTGTAGATCTTATTAATCAGAGAAAGAAATATTTTGCTGCACAGAAAGCTGAAGCAAAGAGGAACAAGCCCATGACACAAGCTCAACAGAGGAATTATATGATTAATTACATCAAGCACATGGGAAGTCATACACTGTAGCAGTTGAAAAGATATTCTTTTGATGAGCTCAAGGAATTATTTGAAACTACAATGAAGAATGTCAACACTTTTGTACCCATGGAGACTGAAGATAGAGGAAGAGCATCAGAGTTAGCAGCTGGAAGTTCACAAGCAACAATTATTGATTCTGCAGAAGTTGGAAGTTCTAAAAGGGCTGCAGAAGCAGAACTTGATCATGAAGGTTCTAAGAGGCAAAAGACAAATGAAGCTTCAGGATCAGTTCAAGAACAACCAGAAGAAGAGGAAAAAGAATTGTCACAAGAGGATTTACAACAAATGATGATGGTAGTTCCAGTGGAAGAAGTTTATGTTGAAGCCTTACAGGTCAAATATCCAATCATTGACTGGGAGGTTTACACTGAAGAATCTAGAAAATATTGGAAGATCATCAGGGTTGGTAATCATACAGAAGCATATCAATTCTTTGAGGATATGTTGAAAATCTTTGACAGGGATGACTTGGTGATGCTATGGAATTTGGTTAAAGAAAGATTCAGTTCAACAGAACCTACTGATGACAAAGAAAGAGCATTATGGGTTGAATTGAAGAGGTTGTTTGAACCTAATACTGATGATACACTATGGAAACTTTAGAGATATATGCATGATCCATTGAAATGGAGATTATATGATACATGTGGGGTTCATCATGTGTCTACAGAGAGAGGAATAGATATTTTCATGCTGGTAGAGAAAGAATATCCATTGTCAAAAGGAGTTTTGCCTTTGGATGTTGTTAATTAGGTCTGTTAGTAGAACAACATTCAGAGATGGAAAATAAGCTTCTAAGGAAAATCTTCATACAAGTAAACAGACCAAGACAATAAAGTGTTTAGAAGCATCCTCTCAGCACAGATGTCTTAATTCAGATAAACTTGTAGATTTGAAGGTAAAACACAAGTTTAGGGGAGGATTGTTGGGAATTAAACTCATACACTTAGTATTGTCAAGCCAAAGACTTAGTAATGCTCAAGATTACAACTGCCAGTACTAACTAGTTAGTACTGCTAGAAGAAAGTTAGTACTGCGAGTACTAACTTAACACTGTTGAAGGAGTTAAGACTGCTGCATGAAGACTTAAGACTACTAAAGGAATGAAGACGTATATGTGATACGTATTGACTTAGTTAGTGTTTATTCTATTTAGTATTAAAAAGAATATGCATATAAGATTAGAATTATAGAAGATTTATAGTTATCTTGTAAAGGACTCCTTGGTGTATAAAAGGAGATCCTAGGTTATGATGTTAAATGTGATTTTCATAGAGTTGCATGCATAGCTTCAAGGTTGTAAACCCTAGTACTAGACATAGTACTCGTATTATTGATCTTAATAATATTGAAGCTTTTTGTTACATCTTTGTTCAATCATATTTATTGTTACATTCATAATTCTTCTAATTATTGAAGAGTAGATTCTGCGTACTCTTTAATATACACACAAAGTTTCTACCATTGTTATTTTGGATTTATCCAAGGTAACATACTCTTTACTACTAAAAATCAATCAAAGTTTGGGATCAACAAGTTGTATCAGAGCCCATGTGGCTCTTGATCTGGGATCTAACAAGGTGTTTTATTGTCGAATTTATAGAAGAAAAGAGATTTGGGTTTTCTATTTTCTTTTTTGGTAATTGATGATTTTAGATGAACATGAAACCCTAATTCGATGAACAGGAAACCCTAATAGGGTTGTTGGATTGAATTCGTTTACTGTAGTGTCAAAGAAGTAGCAGGTTATTTGATATAAAGATGTGATCTTTATCAAGCATTCGTGAACAGCAGATGATTGTATTGATGATTTTTATGTCTTAAACCCTAATTGTTAAAGGTTTTTGGGTTGAAGAAAATCCATAGTGTTCATGATTTTGAAGCCAGTCGTAATGATATATTCAGACATATACACGTGTTTGGAAGCTGCTGCCAACGCAAAACAAATGAGAAGATCAAATCGTGGCTTAAAAGGTTACAACTGTTGTTATTGCTTACTACTGCTCAAATTTGTGACAGATTAGCAATAGATCAGTGATACTTAAAGCATCATAAAAAGCCATGAGAGGAAGGAGTAATCATATATGTGACAGTTTAGTGACAGAAAAAGTGTCGCTAATAGCTATGGGAGGAAAGAGAATGCTAAGTTGTGACGGATTCGTGACAGCTTTGTGACACTAAAAAGTGTTGTCTGGATACTTAAAAAAAGAAAAAAAAGAAAGGGTATCCTTAAACAGTGGTTACAAGTTAGTACTGCTCGCGTTGATGTTTCTACTACCAAGGTAAAACATTACTACTGCTAGCCTTATCGTTAACAGGTTTGTACTACTAGTTGTTTTGCTTTTACTGCTGACCTACATAATTAGTACTCCTACAATGGATTGAATTCAAGGTTAGTTATGCCACCACATTCATTAGATGATATCGATTATGATTTTAGCTGACAAGGACATGGTTACATACTGCTTGCATCCAGTTAATGGCGCCATAAGCATTTGTATATGTGCTGCTTGAATGGAACTTATACTGCTAGGAACAATGGGTATAAAAAGCAGTAAGTTTGTGTGATTGAGATTAGATAAGGTGTTGTAAATGGAAGAACATGGTATAGGTATTGTATTAGAGCATTATTGGTTGTTGAAGGTTATGCCTGCCAACAAGGAACTAGTACTGCCAGCTTTATACTAAGTACGACTTATGATGTACATTAAGTACTGTTTCTTTGTTTACATTAGTATTGCCAGAAGTTTTTGTTATTACTAGCAAGGCATGAATACTTTTTTTTTTTTTGATTTTTATACTAGCTGCATATGAGACTATTGTACCGCCAGTTTTATTTGATATCGAATGACACACTCATGGTTTGAATCTCGAATTAAACAAGATGCTTCGTTTAAGGGGAAGCTAACAGATTGATATGGTTTAAATGTTCTTAAACATTTAAAAGGCTCGTATTTTCTTGGATTAATTGGTTACACTTTGAAGATAACTTGTTTGTGCTTAGAAACGATGTGACGAAGACTTGACGAATCTAGCAAAGGTGTGATACTAACTTAAGGTACTCAATGCTTCACATTTGCAATCACTTGGTTATAGGACTCAGTAGAAGATGAGGATTTTTGTCAGAGGTTGCGAATTCTACTTATACTTTTGTCCTGGAATAAGTTTTGATGTCACGTGGATAGTACAAGATATAAGAAACAAGTTTTAAGGTCATATAACTTCAACACAAAGTTCGTTAACTTAGTTTTCTTTATTAGTAGATCATTACATAGAGCCTACAGAAATTGAAGATTCAAGAAATGGTTACCAATCTGGGTTTCCAGGGAAAGCTTTATGTTAAAATGTTTAACCATTTACAAATCATCATCGAAGGTGAAGGTTTTTACAACTCTACTGCTATTTAATATTCTAACAGCATATTTTTAAGTTCTACATCTGCTCAGTTCCTTTATCTTAAGCGTATCATGGACGGGTAAATTTGAGTTGTTGGAAGGCTGGATTAGAAGTGTATAGTGGTTTGTGGTTGTCGAAATCAAAGTTGCATATTTTAGTCCCCTATTTGATTATGACAAAAAGGGGAAGAAGGCGTTACAAAGATGATTTGCAACTTATCGATCCTTGGTGGTATAGCCTATCTTCATATATATTAGCTTCATGGGGAACAAAAAAAGAAGAACTCGTAGCTATTTTTGGTTATTGTCATTATAAACTAGGGGAAGATTGTTGGGAAATTATATTTGAGTTGATAAAGACAAAACATATGAAAGAATGAATGACTTAATAAAGGCAAAGGAGACATTCTTCAAAAGATGGAGATTTGAAGATTCCTAAGATAAACTTAAAATGATTAAAAGATTTTATTAGTATCTTTAAATTTGTTTTTAATCCTTTATAAACCTAATATCTCTATATATAAAGAATATCAGGTCATATATTTTGTCTGTGTGTCAAGGTATGGTATACACCTAAATGTGTGTGTGTATTCGCAGCTAGAGAATGTAGACGCCATAAGTAGTTTAGAAGAAGGAAATCCCTCTTGAGCCAACATCAAACAAGCTCTTGGTAGGTGACTTGTGCGATTCTATATGAAACAAACTTGTGTAAACTAGAAAGAAACGATGGTGCAATTCTATATGAATCAAACTTGTTCTAGTAAATGAATTGACGACTTAATCAGAAAGATAGTAACTATCTGATTCACTCTTACCGTGTTGTCTGGTTTGAGACGCTCCGGTAACGAGAACGGCTAGTACAGCTGTAAAACCATGTCAAGAAGATTCATATGAATTATATCTGATCATAGGAAGTATTTATACTGATTAACGGGGAACCGTGGTTATTGCAACCGTATTCGACGAAGTGACAAAGACACTTTCGCCATATCTGTTGTTTATCACTAACCTTTTAAATGCAAATTCAATCACTGATGTTGTAACCATGTACTAGCGAAGTCGGATTCATTACCACATACTCATACTTAAGCTTTTAAAGTCAATCATTCAGCATAAAGATTGTTGATCCTAAACTTCCTCAAAGATCTTCAAAGTCAAATCAAGAATCGTATTTTGGAAAGATTGTTAGCCTTATGTTCACATAAGTCAAACAAGAATGCAATAAGTATAAGTATGTCGGTCAAGAGAATAAGTTGATCAAGAAAGTCAAATCAAGATGATTCAAGACAAGGAGATGATGCAAGATAAAGATCTCAAGAACTCAAAGTCAAAAGATAAAGGCTCAAGATCAAGATCACAAAGCATGAATGAACAAAGCCATTACAAACAAGAAAAGACAAAGACAAGACCAAAGAAGGCAAAGCTCAAACGTCATATCTTCAACATTGGGGGAGATTGTTAGCCTTAATTATATATAAGACGAACAAGAATGTTATCGGTCTTATTAGTTGTAATTAGTCTTGTTAAGTAATAGGCTAGTCGGGTTGAATGGGCTTGGATTGTAATCTAATATTGTCTATGTTTCCGGCTCTAAGCCCAAGATAAGCTAAGCACAGCCCAAGTTAAAAAGCCCACGAGCCCATGGTGGCCTTAGGGTATAAATAGGACCCTCTCCACACATGGAGAGGGTGTTGGTTACCATTTCTTACACTTGTGTGTGTGTGTAATCTTCCACTCTCTACTTTCTCTCTGTAATAAATCTCACATTTTTCCTTTATCTCTTTCTAGCTTATTGCTTATTGGTATGGCTTATTGGTGTGATATGGGTTAAGTTTATGGGATAACACAGTGAAGTAAGAGTAGAAGGCAGTGACACAAGAACAGAAGGAAGTTCTAAGAGAGCAGGAGAAGATCTTTAACAAGAGTCTATCAAGAAGCAAAAGGTAGATGTGGATAAAGAAACAACAGAGCTTCAAAGACTAATAGAAGTTGTTTTCGATAAAGAGGAAATATCAATTGATGCTATTCCTTTGGCAACTAAGCCTCCAAGCATTGTTGACTACAAGATCCATAAAGAAGAGAATAAGACCTATTACTAGATAATCAGGGCTGATGAAAGTTCAAAGATGTACTTAGTCTTTAGTCATATACTCAAAAGTTTTGACAGGAAAGATTTGGAAACCCTATGGAAATTGGTAAAAGTTAAGCATGGTTTAACAAGGCCAGAGGAGGGCTATGAGAGAGTGCTATGAGGTGATCTAAATACAATGTTTGATCCACATGTTAAAGATCAAGTATGGAAAAATCAATCAGACTACAAAGTATTATAATGGAAGCTATATGATTCATGTAGAGTACATTCATTAGGGAAGCAAAATGTGCATATTCATATATTGGTAGAAAAGAGATATCCCCTTACACCTGCTACAATTACTAATATGTTGAACAAAAAGCTTAAAGCTGATCATTGGAATGAAATGTGTTATCTGCTTCTTAAGCTCATCACAAAACAGCTCAAAAATCAATGAAGTGTTTGGAAGCATCCTCCTGGTGATTATGAAGCTTTTAATGAAGAAACTTGAGATTTTGAAGAAGAATATCAAGTTTAGGGGAGGATTGTTGGAATTAAAAGTCTTCATGATGATCTTGGAGTTACTGCTGCTACGGTTTGTGTTACTGCTGCTAAGTAAAACTTAGTGCTGTTCATTAACTCTAATGAAAAATATGCTAAGTAGTTAGTACTGCTAGTTCATAGTTACTACTGCTAGTGTAACTTAGTACTGCTAGTGTAAATTAGTACTACTAGTTACTACAGCTAGTATATGTTAGTACTGCTAGAGTAAAGTTAGTATTGCCGGTGAAGATTGAAGAAAATATTCTAAGTAGTTAATGCTGCTTGTACACAGTTAATGTTGCTGGTGTATAAGTTACTACTGCTTGTTAAGAGTTAATGCTGTTGGTACAAAGTTACAACTGCTGAAAGATAAAGATTGCTTGAAGATCAAGATTACTTACGTGATATGTATGAGTTATTTATAGAGTAGATATTTGAGAATAATCTAAGTTTTTTTTAATATATTGTAAATCGACTAGGACTCCTTGGTGTGTAAAAGGAGGTCCTAAGGTATAGAGTTAGATATCACAAAAATTACAATCTAGAAATCTTTTGTTTTGATATCGTTATAGCTTCAAGGTTTTGTAACCCTAATACTAGGAGAGTATTCGTATTATTTGTAATAATAATATTGGAGCTTTTATTGTTGAATTATATTGTTTTGTATTACTGTTTCATTGAAGAATTCTTCTTATATCAAAGATTAGATTCCACATAATATTTGATATATTTTACAATGTTTCTACTATAGTTGTGTAGGATTTATCTTGCATAACTAAACCTTACACAAGCTAAGGAATTTAAGATCCGTTCAACTGGGATCAACAAGTGGTATCAGAGCCAAGTGGTTCATGATCTAGGATCTACAAGGTTTTACAATCGAAGAAAGAAGATTTTGTATTCAAAGAAACCTAAAAAATTTGATTTTGGTTTCTATTTTTGTCACTTTCTGCACAGCTATGGTAAAAAGGGGATATCTCATTCGTTAACCATTGGATCTTAACGAAATTTTTATTGAAGGTTCTTTACACATAAAGGCATATTCTCACTGGAGGGATCTTCAATCTGAGCTTTTAAATAAAAGATATAAATTGTTGAAATCTGCTGCAGAAAAGTTGAAGTTGGTACGGTTTTACTTCTCTTTCATCATTGTTTTTAATAGTGTTCTTGTTATTGTTGTGGGAAGTTTTTTTTAAACACTTAGGTATTAAATAGAAGGAATTGAGGAATGAAGAGGATAAAGAATTTTGTGAAAATTAGGGTTTTAATTCTTAAATCTTTTTTTTATGGAAACCTTAATTTTTAAAAACCTCAGAAGTTGATGATGAATACGAAGTGTAATCACAGTAAAGGTGATATGAACGTGGAAGCTAAGAGTTCGAGTTCAGGTTCTTGTGAAAAGTTTATTGAACTGGTTATCATGTTAATACTGATTGGAAGTTACTATTGCTTCATACATGGTTACTACTGCTCTACAACAGTTAATAATGCTCGAACAAAGTTAATGCTGCTTCATAGAAGTTAGTACTGCTTATGCATGGCTAATGCTGCTCTTACTTGATTAATACTGCTTCTATGTTTTTAATACTGCTTCTACTTCATTAGTGCTGCTCGACAAAAGTTACTACTGCTAGTTAGTAGTTAATACTGCTAGTGTATTTTTACTACTGCTAGTTAGTAGTTAATACTGCTAGTGTATTTTTACTACTGCTAGTTAGTATTTACTCCTGCTAGGGTATTTTACTACTGCTCAACCATTAGTGCTGCTCTTCATAGATGGTACTACATGGTATTCGTTACTACTGTTGGTTAGTTATTCGTACAATTTTTATGGTTGATTCTATTACTTTTGGTCATGAGATGGTTAACATATTGGTTTCAGGGGAAGAATATGATAAAGTGTGTAACCATTTAGATATATTAAATGCACCATTTGAGGGGAAGGTTTTCACTTGTGAAAATCAAGTTAAACCTTATTACTACTGCTAAGTCATTATTACTACTGCTAGTTTAAGTTTCTACTGCTTGAATTCATTATTCTTATTGTGCGTCATGGAGGGTAATTTGAGAAATTGGAAAGCTTGGATTAGAAGTTTGATATATGGTTTGTAGTTGTTAAGATCCAAGTTGTATAAGTTCACAGTCCCCTAATGGATAATGACAAAAAGAGGAAGATGTTACAAAGATGATATTATTTGAAACTTATTATGTGTGGTGGCATGACATGGAACAAGATGTTGAAGACTTTATTGTGTTGAAGAAGTTTCAACAAGTTCAAAGGAAATCTCAAGTTAAGGGGAAGATTGTTTCATTCATGGAAGATCAGATTTGAAGATGAAGATTGCTGAAGTTTAAGCTACTATAGATCATCTTGGAATCAGTGTTTGTTTTGTCATCATCAAATAGGGGAAGATTGTTGAGAATTATTGATTTGATGATACAAAAGAACTTGCTTAAAAGGATAAAGAATGAAACAAAAGGATCAAAGTTGACAATATGGAATTCTACAAAAGATGGAGGATTCTAGAAGACTTCCTTAAAAGATAAAGATCAAAGATTAAGAAAAGATTTAGTTTTCTAATACAATTAGATTTCCTTGTAAGTCTTAAGGACTCTCTATATAAAGAGATCCCTAGACATAGTTTTTGAGTGTGTTTTAGACGTCTAATGTGTGGTTAAGGTGTTTCAATCATGCAGTCAAGAAACACTAGGCAATCTCACCACTGGAGATCGTCTTAGCCCTAAGGTCAAAATGTTCTTGATCCCTGTTATAGGTAGGTAACCATTCTATTATGATCAAATAGAATTGGGGCTTGATGTAAATGTATAACCTTGTGAAAATAACATTGTTCTTTATTTATATTCTGCTGTGTATTAATACTTTGTTATTTTCGATCCTAGGAGTTTTAAACGATTCTCCACAGTGATTAAATTCATTGAATGTCGTACATAGGGGTGTTTTGAAATCGAATAAGCCGGTTTTGATCCTAAAGATTTCAACAATTTTGTGTTCCCCATCTTCGTGAGTTTCTTCAGGATCAAAAAATGCCTCATTAGTAAGTACTTCTTGATCATCACCCTTTTTCCAATAATCCCATAAAGCATTCTTGGTGAATGGATCCATCATCGTATGGTTGGTAAATTTCGAAGCCAACCAATTTTCAAACACTACATTAGTTGAATCCCACTTTGCTTTAGTTCTCACAATTTTACCAGTACGAAAAGGTGGATAGTATTTTGTAAAAAATAATTCCGTAAGATATGCACAAGTAACCATTCTCTTTCCTCTCCAGTCAGTGAGATGGGGAAAACAGTAAGCCTAAGTCGTTCATAATTTACATTGGGCAAAACGAGTGTATCAACAATCTTAAGGAAATTTTCAATGTGCTCGATCGCGTCTTCTCCATTAGTTCCACTGAAAGCATTATTATGCAAATCATCAAGGAATTTTCCTTTCAACTCATATGCAGCTTTACCAATAATCATTATCTTAGTGATTCCCAAGTAATAATCTCCTTGGGCCTTGGTAACGTATTCCTTCGTAATTAAATTTCGTAATGGCTTCCGTCATTGCTTTCTTCAACCTTCACTTCGCGATTAATACTTATATGAAACCAAGGTAAAAATATTAGTAGGATTTGCTCGGAAGAAAGAAAATACAGAAAACTAAGCACAAAAATAGAGTACGAGAGTTTAAAGGTAGTTGCTGTATCAAATAGTGATAACCGTATTTCAATCTATGAATAGTATTACCTTTTTGAATGGAGGAATACGGATTTTGTATTGGCAGTGAAAGGTTGATACGCCATATTCAACTGGTGAATACGCCATATCGATTGTTCGTACAGAACAGTGTACAGAAAACAAAAACAAAACAGAAAAGTAAAAAATAAACACACAATAAAATAAAAACTTTTAGGTGAAATAGACGATCCGACACTAAGACTCAAAAATAAAAAATTTTACACTAATTAAATTACACTAAATCTAGATTAATTAAAAGTTAGAACTAAAATACTAATAAGAATAAAAACTAAACAACTTCACTCCCCGGCAACGGCGCCAAAAACTTGATGTGACGTTGTGCGTAGGTATTATATATTATCAAGTTTTACATTTATATTTTGGAACATTACTAAAAACAAACATCTAACGGGCATTGTACCAGATCAGTTTGTAGCTTCGTGTTAAGTAGGGTGTCCGATCACTAAGTGCGAGAGTGTAATTAGAATGTCTATCAGTATTTTAGTTTTTTTATGTTAGTTCTAATCTAAGTTTAAACCTATGTAAACCTTATTACTAACGGGTTAAGGAGGTTTTCGTCATAAGAGCTAGCAGGGTTTTGTGGAAAACTTAAACCCTATTTTTGACACGATAAACATACTGCGAGAGATAATCAGAAAATAGAAGAGCGGTCAAGCCAATTTTAAGGAAACAATATTAACCATGATTAATCCGATTAAAATGCAGGTTTGTTTATTAGTGCAATGATTGGCTTATCTTGAGGGGCATATCATTCCTAAGATTTAGGCGGTACTTCTTCCTAAAACCTAGACACGCTAATTCTGTCACAATTAAACGCATCCGTATAAAGCAAGCATTTGTTGATTATAATCTATCTTAAGAGATTAATAATGGTGATCTTATTAAAACCTAGCTCAATGACACTTTATTAACTTACTGCTTAATGGCTCTTTATATACTAGTAGTCCACTGTCCAAGTCCTTACTAAAGGAATCAAAATGTTATTTGTTGATCCCAAGTCACCTGCTAGTCCAACTTGTTCATTAAAACAATGGCAAGAATAGGTTATTATTTGTGATCTTATGATTCTAGATATATAAATTACGGATATGAAGAGTTATCCGGCATCTAGCTAGCACGATATTTTGCATTCCTAGATCTAGTTGAATGATATGTTGCATACTTAAGCACGTAAACAAGTATAAATTGATAAACATAATCAACAATCAACGATAACTTAAGCAATCGAGATAAGCAAACCAAATATTTAAATCTTCATAAACATGGCTAATACCTAAAGGTATTAGCCCATAACCATTGTAATGAATACAAGAATAATAATCGAATCAACCAAGGTAAACTAACCGAGTTAAAAGAATGATCCAAAAATCAAATGATTATTAGAGTATAGATGATTACAAGGTGTTTCCAATGGAATTAAGCGCGTTACATGACTTCTTTGTTCTTCTCGCCTTCTGAAAATCAACTTTTGTTGTTAAAGCTATCGAAAATATGTTCAAGCGCACCCTAAAATCATGTTTAGGGATTTGTATTTATAGTGTCTAGAAAATCATCGATACGCCGTATTGGTTGAGGTCAATACGGCGTTATGGGGGGTTTCTTGAAGTAGGGACCACGTTCAATATCTTCCAGAATCTCCAAATAATCTTCAATACGGTGTATAAATCTTTTGGATTCGACGTATTGCTCTTTAATCCTTCATGGTTTCTTATGAAGTGAAGGCACATATACGACATATCTTCCTTGATGGATACGGCATATAGGTTGTCAGAACAGTATCTTGAGATTTCTTCGATCAAGCTCCAAAATGCATGCCTTTTCCATATCTTTACCAATTACTCTATAATTACTGCAAATAACAACTTTATGCAATTAAGTACCAATTCATGTAGTAATTATACAAAATGGGTAAGAAATGTGGGATAAATGATGTTATATAAGTGGCAAAATTTGATGTCATCACTCTCTATTTCTCTTCTTCTATCATCTAAGTCTAAAACCTCTTGTGTTCTAATCTTCTCAATCTATCATCTTATTGAAGAGAACACATCTTCACAAGAGAGACACATAAGTACCTAATCCACACGCGTGTGTTATTAGTCGAGTGTATTCTTTCTCATACTGTTTCTATTAGAATTGAGTCTCTAGGTTAGGTTAGGACTTGATTCAAAACAATCTGCATTCATTCAATTTAGTTGTGAGGGGTGTCTTGTATCTTTGTCATTAAACTTAGATCATTCATTGATCTAGTTAGGGTTTTGGATACTTCCAAGGGGAAGTTCTTAGTGGTCATAGTGGTCTTAGGAGTAAGTCGAATCACGGGTTTTTAGGCGTAGCATCTGAGGGCGGAATACCGTAAGGAGTAGGTCTTCTTAGTGAGTGCTGATCTTAGTGCATATCGGTGGAGCGAAGTTGTAATACGGTTTATAGACCACCATAAGGATTATACTAGCAAATAGTATAGGTGTCGTGGATTCGCAACTGGACATACGGATGGTCTAAACCCCCAATCCTGAACTAGTATATATCATGGTCTCTCTCTCTCTCACTATCTACTTATTGTTCATATTGTTAAGTAGATCACTACACCACTCGGTTTCTTTGAGACTTTAGGTTTCATAAACTTCGAAGAATTTGAGCCGTATTCACCCCCTTTATGGTTCTACAATTGGTATCAAAGCAGTTTACTCAAGTTTTCAAGCGTTAAAGCCTTTCTGAGAAGTCGTCTTAGGTTGAAAACTACTTTTAAAAAAAATTGAAATCCTAACTTCGGTTCTTGAAAATGTTAAGTAAGATCCATGGCTCAAGAGAACTATGTCGAGGGGTGCTCTATGCAAATACCACCTTTGCTAGAGTTTGATGGGTTTTGGTTTTGGAAAACCCGCTTTCAGACTTACATCAAGTCCAAAGATATTGATTTATGACAAGTCATTCAAAATGATGACTTTGTTTTCATAATGGAAGATCCGGAAACAAAGATGGAAGTTGAAACGCCATATGAGCTACTTGAAGAATATGAGAAAAAGAAGCTTTGGAAGAATAATGAAGCCAATATGACTCTTTACAATGCCTTACTTTGCAAAGTGTACGAATGAGTTTTCATGTGTAAAATCGCCAAAGAGGTTTGGCATACACTAATTATTACTTATCAAGGTAACTCACAAGTCAAGGATTGCAAGATTGATCTTCTCACTCAACAATATGAGAAGTTTATAATTTAAAGTGAAGAAACTATTGATAGTGGATTCACAAGGGTCAATGCTATTGTTACTATTCTTAAAACTTTTGGTCAAGACTATCCTAACAAGAACCATAAGGAATTTTCTTCGTGCACTCCCATTGAAATGGAGAGCCAAAATTATGGCCACTGAAGAAGCCATAGACTTGGCTACACTTCCGCTTGACGAGCTAATTGGAAAGCTTAATGGTTAGAAAATGGTCTTAGAAAATGATGGTGTAGTTTCTAAGACTACCAAAGAAAAGGTTAAGTCATTGGCTCTAAAAGCTAAAGTCACTAGGAAGTAAACTAGTGATGATAGTGATAGTCAAGGAGGAAGTGATAAAGACGAAGACGAAGTCAAAGAGTTCAGTTTAATGGCGAGGAACTTTCAAAAGTTCTTCTACAAGGGTAATCGATTCGGACACGGATATCGATTTGGTAACGGGGGTAACAAATTTGGAAGAGGTCGCGGTAATGGCTTTGGGAATAAAGGTGTCATAAGCTCAAGATAAAAGCGAGGTTGTTACAATTATAGGGAAGAAGGTCACTTCATCGGTTAGTGTCTAAAGCCCAAGGAGAACAAGTATTTTATAGTAAGAGCTTGGAGTGATAGGGAAGACGATGATGAACCACAGAAGGACGCAACATGTCTCATGGCAATTGACTCTCAAGAGGTACACCCTAAACCATTTATTTCTAATAATGATTTAAATTTACATGATTGGCAAAAGGAGAATGAGAAACTCCGAAAGTTTAATAAAGATTTTACTAAATCTTTTGAAAAACTTCTAAAAGAAAGACGCGCTCTTGAAAGTGAACAATCAAAACTTCTAAATAAAATCAATGATCTTGAATTTTTAGTAAAGAAACTTACGAAAGCTAAAGAGGTGGTTAAACCTTGTTAAAGGTGTGACGTATTCACACAATAGGTTAACTCTCTAATGGGTAACGTTTCTAAGCTTAAATATAAATCATTGAACTTTTTAAAATTCAAGAAAAGTAGCATTGTTTTAGATGATATGCTAAGTCGTCAAAAATTGTCCCAAGATAAGGAAGATCATGGATTTTCTAAAAATGAGAAAATCACTTCCATAAGTCTAAACAAACCAATAATGTTTGTAAAAGAGGGACAAAATGAAACACCGATTCAATCAGAATTTGACGCGCTGGATGACACGCCAGAACGCCAAGAGCCTGATTGAAAATGGTATTTTTGATAAATGATTTCGTTAAACCCATTTCTCCTCAAATTCATTTTGAAAATACTCGAGGTATGACGAGGTGTCATTTTATACACTATTTCGGGGTCATTTAACCCCCTAAATCATGCAAATATGCCTAGATTATGTGCTTAATCGTTTGTTTTCAGTTTTTAGCAGTTGGATGACATTTGGAGGGAATATACATGACTTGGGCTCATTTGGAGAAGAAACGGACGAGATTACGGACCTACACCAAATCCTTAAAGAAGTATTGCTTATAGAATGTGGAGACGGCGTCGCAGGCATAAAGCGACGCCGACGTGATCCATCTAGTGACGGCGTCAGAGATTTAGTAACAGCGTCAGGACATAGCTGACTTAATGAGGATCAAGAATCATCCATGTAGCGACGGCATCAGGATTACAGCGCGACGCCGTCGCAGCGATATCTCTATATATACTAAACCGATTTTAGGGTTTCAAGTGTGTAACATTTGGGATAACTTTGTATAACTTAGGAAGATGAACCCTAGCTCTTGTAGCAACTTCATAGGTCATTTTTAGGGCCTCAAAACCGTATTGACCTACCTTGAATCCATGTTTTAATTCAAGTAAGTTTATTTATCATTAATCATTCAATATCTCTATGTGTTGTATGATTGATTTATCTCTTTGCTTTATTTATAACATGCGAGGCTAAACCCTCCTTTTTATTTGCTTATGATTGCATGAAAGTCGGATTGCAGATCCTTTTATTGTTGCTTCTTGATTGATGATTATGCGCGTTAGGTTCTAGAAAACCAGCTTTTGTTTGTATCGCTGTAGACACATCTAGGGAAACGTGAGTGTGTAGAAAGGATACCATCGGGTAACAGTCTTCATACTATCTTCCCCTCTATATGGTTGATCCCTCTTAAGATATTTCACATGCATTTAATGTACTCTTGGGGGCCTTGTAATAGTCTTCATACTACCTTACTTGTGCGTTGCCCTAACAGAATATTAAATAGACGGCGGGTTCGTATAATCCGTTCATGACCTAGGAAATACTTACACATATCATCACAAGTGTGACAAGGCAACAAGATTAGGAGAAACAATCTGATAAGTAATGCATGATTAAGTAAATACATTTAATTATCATTGAGTTAACACTAGTAGATTAGATATAAGTTTAATTAGTTGTTAAACAAACCAACCTCTCAAACCATAGATTTACTTGCTTTCTTATAAATACAAAAGCACAAAAATAATCTTCTCTCAACCCCTAGAATTCTGTTAGACCGTGATCAAGCCTTCCCAACCTATTCCCTTAGAGGACGATAACAACCCCGAGTCTTGCCTATACTACTACTACAATGGTTAGGTACTCTGCCTAGGGAGTTGTAAAACTTCTTGTTGAAATCTTCACGACAACCGTGTCAAGTTTTTGGCGCCGCTACGTGGGGAATAGTTAGGTTTTGATCATAGTTTAGCTTAGTTCTACTTGCTTGAGTCCTTTCAAGTGAGAATTTAATTTCCGCATATTATCTTTCTTGTAGTCTATCTTTTCTTTGTGTGTTTGTGTCACACCCCGCCAAGGCAGAAACGCGAGGCACGACGAGAAAGGGAATCATCACAACACATTAGCGTCTATATATAGAAACTAAAACATGCATAAAATACAAGGTATAGACACGCAGTGTCATGAAAATACCCAAACACATCTACAAAATCCAAAAGCCGTCTGACATTGTAATGAAGGCAGTTCATGCCAACGTCATGACATGCAAACATTCATACATCATAACAAAACAAAACAATTAACATTTATTATCCAAAACAAATAACGAAATCTAGATAACTAAACTTCGCCAGCTGCCTACGGTCCATCTAGCTACTTTTCCTAACTTTAATCTCATCCTGCTGAATACTTGAAAATGATGCTTATACGTCAACACAATGGCTGGTGAGAAACATAGGTTTTCAGACACACATATTCAATCAATTTCTAAAACAATTTAACCAATTCCTGCAATTATAAAACAATACGCTTTGCATGACAATTATGCTAACTAACATACAAGCTAACATGCAATTCAATCAAATCAAATCAAATCAATCATTCAAACTCCAAGCAGACGACCCATATCGCCCTTGGATAACACCAACTCTCTTTCCCTCTAGCTCAGGCCAAGGATACCCTCAAGTAAATCCACCTGACTAGGCCACACAACAATATCACATCACAAAACATGTAGCACATAACGCACATTAGTCACATAATAGTCCATGCATTTACACTAACACATAATAACAAGAATTCAAAACTCATTTAAACACTTGCATCATTTCCATCCCAAGTTTAAAAAAATGTAAAAAGTGGGACTACGTAACTCACCTGAATGCTCAAAATGCAGCTTCCAAATCCTATCACGCAACTATACAAATAAATAAACACGGTTACACGTGACCAAGCTAAAAGATCTAGTCCATATAACACACATATGATGGATGTCTAAGGGTGTGATTAACCATCATGGGTCACCCCGACACCATGCCCAACCTTAACCACTTCATTAACTCATTACACTAGTTAACTACAATTTGTTCAAAAGTGCAGAATTTTAGTGTATCTTTAGCCTCTTAAAACCCTTACTTGCTAACCTTCATAAATTATACCAAAAATCACCTAAGTTAATTTATGAGTTTACTAACTACCTTGTGATTCCCAACTAATCATTAAATGTGCCACTATCCCAAATAAAATCAAATTCAAAATTGTCCCAATTCGGATCTGATTGCACACCAAAATGTATGGCCCTAAATACCATACTTAGACAAACAATCAGAAGCTATCCTTCAAGGGTTTCTTTATATACATATATAACGTAGTCACTGTAGATTGGCTAACCTTAATTCCACTTTTAAGTTAGGGTTTTACCCTACCAAACATGACCTAATTCTGACTCGTATTTACTGTTTTCACAACTTTTCTTGTAACCAATATTTAACCAACTTCTAGAACTCCAAATCATTCGAGGCTGGACTTTTTGAAAAATAGACTCTTGGAACTTCAATTTAGGCACTGGAATAATATCAAAACGCATTTTTATCATCTAGATATCATCAGTTGAACACGACTCTAAATTCTGCTCAACTCTAAATCATGAATTAAAGCGATCTAACTCTAACCACTTACACCAATAAGATCCTAATTAAACCCTAAACGTTATAGCATGATTAAAACATCCTTAATTACAAAAGTTTTAATATCCCTAATGATCCATCATAATAATTGTTACATGTTTTAAAGAAAACTAAACAAAAGCTTAATTGAAACATACATAAACCTTGATTCTTGAATCACTAAATCACCAACTTGATCTTGATTAATTTTTTTTTTCTTCTTGCTTGGTTCAGCCGATCAAACGGAAAAAGGAGAGACAAAAAGTGATTTAGGGTTTTGTTAGATTTGTATTTATACTAATAGAATCCTAGTTGTAATCAAAATTGTTTCCTTTTTTTTCTTTTATCCTAACCGGCCGAACACCCCTTTAATTATATTTTTTTATTTTTTATTTTTAATTATTATTATTTAACTATTTATCTTCATTACCTTAAGTTTTCATAAAAACCTAAGCTAATCTGGGTAAACCTTTTTACATAAACGCAACTTACTAAACCTTTTAAAAATAACTTTTCATTTTACATTTCACTTTCTATATTTAGAAAGTTTGCTACAAACTTCCATATTTCACTCACTTAACTTATTTCCAACATGATACATTTTCCAAAAACGCTTAACACAAACTCATCCAACTATTGACGTAGCATTGCATGGAATACGCCATTCCTTTCCATTATCACTATACGTGAACAAATGGAATACTTATCACCAAACACAAACGCACTCCAAATGAGATGATCATACACCTCAAAATGATATCATGCACCTATTCAAACCACTTAGCACACATATATAACACATAGCACACAAGAAAATTACACAAATGAACTCTTAGCCATTTCTAAAGGTATCACTAATCTGATTAAATCATGGATGTTACAGTATCCCCTCTTTGAGGAAATCTCGTCTCGAGATTTAACTAGCAGGCTCAACAACTCTGTCCACAAACAACTGTGGATACTTAATACTCATCTGGTCTTCGTGTTCCCAAGTAAACTCATGACCACGTTTCGAATTCCATCTAACTTTCACAAGCACTACCTTCCTACGTTTCAACTTCCTAATTTCTCGATCCATAATCTCTACAG
>BQNB010101310.1:0-24499 GCA_026074375.1 Tanacetum coccineum | reverse complement strand
TGAAATGAAAATGTGATGTGCCACACTCAAATGACAGTGGTAATGTGATCACCACTACATCGAGCCCAAACACCAATTGCGAGTAACTAAACAGTGCGACAAGTTTATTATACAATACATAATATTAAATTTTAAAAGCTCCTAAACATTTTTCATCTTCGCCAATTATACCTGGTGAAATTATCAATCCAACATCTACGTCGTTGCACATGGACAAGAAAACATGAATTTGGCACATACAGTTGATTACAAGGCCGGATTTGGGCATGTGCGGGATAAACAACCGCACATGGCCTCCACTTTTTAGGGGCCTCCAATTTTTAAAACGTTGGTATACATATAAACTCATTTTGGGAGGATTTAACATTGTTTACATATGATTTAGAATGAAAATAGAAGATTTTTGTAGTAGAAAAACTCGAGCCTACTTATCAACGGGGAAAATAAAGCTATGGTTTTTTTTAGAAGACAATCCATAGTTGTTGATTGTGGGCCCAATGTTTTATTTTGTTTTTTTACTGATATTATTTTCCAATTATAACCCTTGGCTTTCTAATATTTCATTTTAACCCATTTTTCTGTGTAATATTTTTGATTCAAAACTGTCATGTGGGAGTATTAGCGATTAAGACTATATTTTTTGTTTGGAATATGTCTTGAAAAAAACTTTTTAGCTATGATAGTATATATTAGAAATAAATATGTGGACCAATCCATCATATCTTAAAGAAATGTTGTAATATTGTGGCGTTTGAAAGTTAGTGGTAAGTGGTAACATCCAGAAAAAACATGTATTAATTTAAACATAAAACAAAATTAGTAAGTTATTATTCAATTGATTCCAATAAGTATTGTACAGTGAAACTATTGTTCGCAAATTTAATAGTAATTACTTCGATATACACTATTGAATGGCCTATTTTTAAATTATGGCACATGGCCTTCAAATTTAACGAGACGACCCTGATTGACTACTGTATGTGTTTTTAATTTCAAAGTATAACTTATCTCATGTGCAACAATTATCATCAATTAATTTTGATCGCATATACCATGCATATAACACACAAGTTGATCCAGCCATCTTTTTGTGGTAATACGTAGCACAAATATGCTCCATGGAATACTAGCGGAGACAATGGTTTGATAGTTTCAACAACTCGAAAACAACGAAACCCATATCTTCAATAGTACTAGCAGGGTACTTGTATGTTGCGGCGGCAGGTACCCTGTGACGATTAACTGAAGAAATAAAAAGAATTTGATATCGGTGAGACCCGGTTCACCCGTTTTTATCGGTTCCGAAGGGTCCTCTTCGGTTCGCCTTCGGACGATTTTTATTGGCTAGCCGAACCGATGGTGACTCTGGTTCCCGACTGAACCCAGTGATCATATTCGGTTTTCAAAACTATATGCACCATCATTTTAAGGAGATTTTATATGTACGCTTTTATAAATATACGCTTTTAATTGTTGTACATGTGAATATATGATTGTATTTTTAAGTAATGCGATGTATTAATCATGTGTTAATTATTTTCATTTTCAAGTGTTTATTGTATTAATGCATTAAAAAGTTGTATACTATGCATATATGTGTGTAAGTTGAAAAATCAAGTTTGAAAAATTTAATGCTTAAAAGTGCCTTTATGCTTTATAAGTAGTATAGATATAGATTGTTGCTTTTAGAGCATTGACTATAGTGGTTTGTAAATAGGTTTATAGTATGATGAAGAGTTTTATACTTTTGCAAAGAGTTAGTCTAAATCTACCAAAAAAAAAAAAATACTAAAGTTACCATGATTAGTATAATCATTATGTTTTTTTTTCACTTTTTATTAATGACTTATATGATTAGTGTAATCATTATAGTTAATTTTCTATTAAAGACTTCATATGAGTATATAATTATTATATGTTTTTTATTTTTTTCATGATTAAATAATCTTTTTGTTATACTTTCTATTTATTTAACTATATATACATATAAAAGGTAAGCAAAAATTAAACATTCATTGATAAACAAACTAGAATTACAATAAATACACTGTTACATAATTATTTCGATAGGTATTGTTTCTTCAGAGTATTTAGGGACGCAATCAATTCATTCTGTATCTTTTTATTGAAATAACGTGGTGAATTTTTAGGCATGTAAATTGTAGTTTTCAAAATTATATTTGGCTAATAGAGAGCATTTTCAGAATTGATTTAGACTAAATTGGTATAGAAATTTATGTAACAAAATCATAAGTAGGTGTATAGTTTGCTAGGCCCATTTAATGACATAAGTAGATAACTGATATCTAGCACAGGGAAAAGAACCAAATAATGTGCAAACTCTTTGCATTGATTATAAATATACACATTCACCGATTAATCCACTGTCGTTTTGACAGTGGGCCACGGTGCTACAGTATCGGGCTTCCATTTTAGGTCAGCCCGATTTTGATTTTTTTTTTTTTATTTTAAATTTGTATATAAAAAAAAAAATTTGTATGCACAAAGTAGGAGGAAAAAAAAATATTAAAAAGTTCCGATTTATTCTAGTTAAAAAAAATACAGCGTGGAAACATCTATCTGATACCTAATAACTTTAAAATTAATCGATATGGTCGCAAACGTTACAACCCGTTGATATTAATAAATAAAACCATATAGCAAAAAAAAAAAAAACGACTTTAAACATGAGGTCAAATCACAATAAACCATTATATAAAAAATCGGTTTCTAATTTACACATTTATTATACTTTAGTTGAGCTACATAACTAGTTAAACTATGAACTTTGTAAACCTGTAACATGATATATTGTAATTTGAAGTGAAAAATGGGTATCTTATGCATTCGCTTTAATTGGGACATCAATTGTTCGTGTATTCGATTACACCTTTCATGATTATCGTATACACCCAATGCTAACACATCTGTGTTTTCCATACATCTACTTTTAGTGAAATCAATATTTACATTGTCATAAAAAAGTACACCCCATAGACATACATGAGATATGGCAAGTCATATGCAAACATATCCTCAAGCATTTACAATCATTCCACCTGCCAAAAAATAAAAACCAATCACAGCCCCAATATATGGTTCAAAACATTTTGTCAAAACACTAAGAATAAGTTAGGACAACATGCTTCAACATTAAGCTAGAATAACATGCTTGAAGCTTTAAGCAAGTACAGAAAGAAAAAGCAGCTCACATTAACTCATTTTTGCTCACAAAGTGAGCAACTAACACATACAACAAAAACAAATGACATATATATTTAAAGCTTTTTATCTAGTTGAGTATTTACCAATAACGTCAATATTATCATGACCAATCTCGTACTAATTATAGTGATTATATTCCAGTTTGTATTCATCAGTAGCCAACATCATCACCCTCTTGATACTCTTAATCCTAGAGAAATATCACAGATTCAGCACATTATCACCACCTCACTTTTCTTCTTTCTCAGAATAGTGGCAGCAAGTAAAAGAGCAGTGTCATAAAATATGCAAGATGGTACATAGTAAAGGCTGTACATACCCTCGTTTGGTAACTTGCTAAAAAGGTTTGAATCCCTTTCCTTTTTACGGTGCGTTACGCCTTCTCGAACCATTCAAGAAAATATGAATGACGCACATCTCACAGCTACAACATCAATAAGTGTCCATGCATTATCTCCATATCCACTTTTAGTCGTCTTTAAATTTCACTTTAAAGACTTGATCTCTGTTTGACACCTTCGCCACATTTCTTTTCTCTTTAACTTGGCTCCAAGCCAAGTACTAAACAGCCATCACGGTTCTGCCAATACCAACAGAAAACACCCGCAACATACGAAATGTGATTATCCCATTTTCATAAGCATACCCAAACAACCTACATTTTAATAATGTGCAGTTTTATGTACAATTCCAAACAACCCCTACTTAAATAACGTGGAAGTTGCAATTTCATATCCCGTGAGGCCCGATGATACAGGTTTTACATGCAATCCTATATAGGTCATTGTTGCATTTCGTTTCTATACAGACTCTAATCTAATAATAAGAAGTTTTTTACATGCAATCCCAAGTAGCACCTAATCCCAAACAACACCTAGTCTAATGTTAAACAGTTTCTATTTGCAATATGTTCTATTTTGTTTTATGCACAAAATTAACGGAGGTACAACGATAAAGAAGAAATTAAGAAAAAAGCGCTTAAAAGAGAATCAAATTTTCTAGCTTATGCCGGACTATCCAGGAGTGTTTTGTAAGGTTGTTGTTCATATGGAATTGTTATAAAAATGTGTCAATATATCTAATTTTACCTTAATCGATATAGTTCAGCCTAAAATCAGTACGCAAACATAGGCCATAAAGATGCATCATATTGTGTGCATCATGAAATGAAATTGTAATTAATAACAGGTTTGTGGCAGCTTTGACTCATTAATTATGAATTACTTGAGCAGGTTATCTTTATTTCTTAACGGGTCAAATAGATCATAAAAGAGTTAAATTATGCATAACATTCCTAAAAGTGCAGTTCCTAATTTGAAACTTAGCTACTTTGACTACAAATCGAAGCATTTGACTAAATTTTATGCGCCCGTGCTTACCTGAGATTTAGGTTAAAGAAAATGCATTCCTAACATTCGATGTGGCCCCTCATTCCGTTTTTTTCCATTTTTCCATCATGGATCCTGTTACATTATATTGTCATCAAGCGAGAGTTGGGAAGGTTATTTTACCGGATGGGTAGGGTTAATTTCCCTTTACCCAAAAAAAAGAGAGTTGGGAAGGTAAATAACTCTATATGTATATGCTTAGTAAGAGTTGCCAACTGTAATTGCACATTTCATGCGAATACAACATTCCAACTCATCTCATATTTTCTATAATAAGGGCGGTATAACATAGATATGGCAATTTGCAATTATTTTCCTATAATTGATATCACCTCAGGAGCTATTTTCTTATGGTTACGCAACCTAAAACATTGACACACGCAAGGCGATAAAATCTAAGTGACTATGCCAAAAGGCCAGCCATGATTACCTTGAGGAGGAAACACTGGTTTAAACATTGGTGGCTCGAGGACTGCGCTATTCTTTAGCATCTGCAAATAAACACCAACTCACCAAGCTAAAGTGTCACGATTCTGTAAACACTCCAAAGGTGATGGAGTAGAATTAAAAAGGTAAACTTGGTCCGCTTTTTTTGGCATTTACCCCGTTTTCGCCCCTTACCCTTCCGTCGAATTTTCCATATCCTAATTACATAAATGGATTGATAAATGTTGGTAGCAAAGGTAAAAGACACTGCCATTACAATAGGTAATGGATGCTGTTAACTTGAAATGAGATTTAGACACACGAAGATGAGACAGTCATCGAAAACACCAACTCACCAAGCTAAAGTGTCACGATTCTGTAAACACTCCAAAAGTGATGGAGATTAAAAAAGTAAAATTGGTCCTTTTTTTGCATTTTTAAGTGAACTGGAATCCAACTTACCTATTTTAAATCGGATTTAACTTTAATAAAAACAAATGAAAGTGTAATAAGCATATATAGGCAACAATCGAAACGCAAGTAAGTACGCACCGTGGTACTCATTATATTGCTCTGACCTAATTACAACAATAGCGTTTCTGATAGCAAGGCGCTCTTTCTTTCTATATACCTGTAACACAGTGAGTTGCAGGAAGTTAGTACACTTCAGTTTTGCGATTAAACCATTAAGTTGCAAAATACAACTACACATCATTGCATACCACTATATGATATGTAAAATTATACCATAAAAGAAAAATGAAATTTCTTAAAACTTACCTGGTAAGTTTATGAAGAAACACATCCTTTCCAAATAAGTAAAGCGACGGCCTTTGCCAATGATTCTCTGTGTTAAAGACGTCTCACGATTTGCTATGATCGTCTTGTCGAGTGTTTGGTTATGAGGCAACAGTTCTCATAACCGTTGGATTTTAAAATCTACAAAAAAGCAAGCAAGAATAAGTATTACAAAATTATAAGCAGGCATTATAAACACATGAAACATTGTAAAAAAATCAACATATAGTAAATCAAAAATTGGCTCAAAGGAAACACAATTAAAAAAAAATGAAAATCCAATTACCTTACCTAGAATATGGATAGGCTGCCTAATTACGTAAGCCCACGACACCCGAATCCTCAATAAATAAACCTTTTGGACACATAGGAAATAGAAATTCCAGAAACATACACCCACAACCGTCTCAAAACATTATGAGCATATGATGATAAGGAAAATACGTCGAGGCAAATACTAAGGCAATTATTTTAAGTTTTAGGTCGGAGGGAAACCTCATCATTTCAGGCAAAGACGCACCATTTTGGGCATGTTTAAGTGTATTTGTTTGATGGATTGGGTAGAAAGGCACCCCTGACAAATCCACCATGATATGGTTCTAACGAATAATTGAAAGGCTACATATTACAATACTTAATTTTTAATCAAATTATCATTTTTTTAATCCAACACTCAGTTAATGCTTCTCTCAGTAATGCTATAGTGACGAGTCTTTTAATCAACTTAATTACAACTACTTTTCCAAACATTCCTATAATCAATTAGAGCAACTACTTAATTACAAATTCTCAATCATTTTTCTAGAGTTTAGGCTTTCAACGCTATTCATAATCAAATAGAGCAACTACGAGTACTTAATTACAACTACTTTTTCAAACATTCCTATAATCAAATGCAGCAACAACAACATGCCCAAAAAAAACCTAGAGGGCGCTTGGGACTGCGTTATCGACATAAACAACTCGACTGGATAAATCTGTGCCAAAACTCTCATATAAAATCTATTAACCTCAAAATAAGCAATCCCAAATAGAACTCACCATTATCTACATATCTTTTTCTGCATATCCCCAACCTACTTCACCTTGTTTACTCACTAAAACATAAAGTAAACACCTTTTTTTTAAACAAAACCATTCAATGCCTATAGAATCCACAATCCCAGGATACATAAAAAAATAAACAAAACAAAATTACCCTCTAGAAACTCAAAACTGTATGGTAATGAACATCAAAGAGTTAAACCCATTTAAATGACACATGAACATTGAACTTACCAAGTAAACAAAATTATATATTACCACCACCGTAAAGATGGGAAAATGATGTGTACTTACTTTTACTAAAGTATATTGTGCTTCTATCGAATCTTTTATTCCTGCCACTGCTTAGTGAACCGTGGGGATTGTTGACTCTTTCCCAGCCGCATCTTTTCTGGGTATGTTTAAATTGCTATGGTACCGGATTGAAGGTTTGTTGTGTGTGTGTGTGTTTTCTTGTTTGGTGGAAACCGCTGCGGGAAAGAAAAGAGTCGGTAGTATTGTAAATATGGGTCGGTGGTGGATGGACACCTGGCTTATTTGTGTGCTTATGAGTGTACAGAGAAGAAGAGATGTGTGGGAGGTTTACATTTGTTTAATACATTAAGCTATTAAAATATTAATTTAATGATTAAAATAATACTTACTGTAGCATTTGTGAGAGAACAACAAAATGATCTTTAGTGGAGTATATAGTAGTAATTATTATATGTTTTTTTATTTTTTTTATAATTAAATAATCTTTTTGTTATACTTTCTATTTATTTAATTATATATACATATAAAAAGTAAGCAAAAATTAAACGTTCGTTAATAAAC
Organism: Tanacetum coccineum; assembly: GCA_026074375.1. Classification (NCBI taxonomy): domain Eukaryota; kingdom Viridiplantae; phylum Streptophyta; class Magnoliopsida; order Asterales; family Asteraceae; genus Tanacetum; species Tanacetum coccineum. The sequence continues at coordinate 16,802 of BQNB010101310.1, read as the reverse complement.
AAACTAGCATTACAATAAATGGAACGTTACATAATTATTTTGATAGGTAAGATTTGTGTGTACGTGAATATTATATCTGAAAATCAGTTCAATTGATTCTTAAAATTTATGTTTATCAGAATACTAACTATAAAGAAAAAAAATTATGTTTATCAAGAAAAAAATTTACTAAAGTTACATGATTAGTATAATAATTATATGTGTTTTTTTTCACTTTTTTTTAAAGACATATATGTTAGTGTATTCAATTATAGTTAATTTTCTATTAAGCTTCATATGGAGTATATAATTCATTATATGTTTTTTTATTTTTTTCATGATTAAATAATCTTTTTGTTATACTTTCTATTTATTTAACTATATATACATATAAAAGGTAAGCAAAAAATAATCATTCATTGATAAACAAACTAGAATTACAATAAATACACTGTTACATAATTATTTCGATAGGTAAAATCTGTGTGTACGTGAATATAATATGTAAACAGTTTCAATGACTTCTTAAAATTTATGTTTATCAAGAATAACTAACTTTAAAGACACTAACATATATTAAGTCTTGTTAAAAACGTTATGTGGTTTCATATATCAACATTTTGAGAATTTTAACTTATATGTCATATGATGATATAAAAAAAGAGCGGTATCACTTAAGGTTAAGCAAAGTGGATGAATTGTTGCTTGACGGGGTAGATTTAGGATTGATTGGGCAACATCTTGAGCTTGCGGCCTGCTAAGATTAGAATATCGTTAGTCTCATCGAGTGAATATACGTGTATGTAAGAACCTGCCTCTGCGATATCAAAGAGTTTGGTATTTATAGTGATTCCCTTCTTGTCATCATCCGGGGATGACGTATACCAGAGCTTGTTATTACCTACTGGTTAATAGCTTGCCGGTCTAATTTGCATGTGTGTTTCTAGTGCGCTCCACACGTCAGCCGTTGGTTTATCGTGCCTACCTATTTTCGTCGTAAGATTCCTGACTGATGTGACAGCTGACGGCGTTTTCATCCGACCGTTGATCTGCCATTAATCTTGGCCTTGATTTTATGACTTCTTGATCTCCACCGTCCATTGGGAAACGAGTCGTCGTGTCCCTTCCCAAGCCACTCGATGTGTCGCCTCAATTGTTGTGCGATCCTTATATAAAGGGTTTGTATTTTCTTTATTTTTCCATTGTTTTTTCTGCAAAATGAAATACTTTGTCGCGACGCGCGTTAGCACATTTTTAAATCTATCATTTCTCAAGTTTAAAGTATCTTATTAACTACATTCTCGACTTATCGGATATCAAACTCTATTTTTAGTGGTTGAAAGGTAAAAATACACACTTATTATGAGATATTTCAAATAATAATAATATGAATACTTAATACGAAACAAAGAGAGTGTTTCGCTATTTCAATTTAGTTTCGTATGAAATTAAAAGTGTAAAAAGATAAAAGATTAAAAAAAAACTCGTGTATAAAAATAAACTTAAAACTATAAAATTGTAACAAGTAAAAAAGAAAAGAAATACCGGTATCATAAAATACACAAAATCATTAATGAATTTACTACAACAACTTTTGATTATAGGATATTTCATTTTCTATTGCCAGCGTAGCTAAGAGAAAAAAAAATGACATGTCACTATCTCTAAACCCTTGGATCACATCATAGTTACATCTCATCCGTATAAATTACTTTAGTACTTATCCACAACTTTTGAATGCAAATGTCTTTCACAATAAAAGCACGGGATAAATATATACGAGTAACTTCTACTCCTAGGTTTATGGGATATACTTGTCACTATCCTCTCCCAACAAACTGTCCATATTTTTTTCCATGCTTTTGAGTTTTGGCGCCATTTTTCACTTTCTGACTCTATATAAAGAGTGGAACTCACTCAGAGTTGTCACTCTCAATCCCATTTGTCACTATCACTCTCAAAAGTAGTTATACAAGATATCATGGCAAACATAGGAGGTCTTCCAAACAACTTCGTGAATGAGACCACCAAGGCACTCAAGAAATGCAAACGTGAAGACAACCTTAAGAACTGGAAAATGGGAAGCTGTCATTATCATCGATGATGGAGATGACAAAAATGAAGTTGCCGAAACAGAGAACAATGTTGAAGTGAAAGAGGAACATGTCATTGTCAATGTCCCTAATCAGCATGTAACACACAGAAAACTTCTATCCTTATAGTTTATACTTTATTATAGTATTCATCTTTTACATGTGTGAACTAACAAAGTATAATTTTATATGTAGGATATTGTGGATGATGATGTCCCGTTGGCAACGATCAAGCGAAGTAAGAAGCACCATATAAAAATCAATGCCAGATCAGGTTGTATCGTGTGCTTGATGAAGACGGAGATTAAGACGAGGCTGAAAACAACAACCCATGGGAAGTTGATGATGAGGTTGCTGATGAAGATGAAGTTGATGATGAAAATGAAGTTGATGACGAAGATGAATGGATTTAGGACCATCTTCGACTATGTTTGTTTCAAATGTTATTGTTATTGTCTTATTGGGGTTTAACCGATAAGTTTCTTTTAGGATGTTTTTCCCGTTCATGTACTTCTCCAATTTGTACAATTAATAAATTTTTCATGATGGCTATGATACTATGTTTGTTGGTATTTTCCGTTCATGTACTTCTGCAATTTCTTATGGTATTTTTCCGTTCATGTACTTCTCCAAATACGGGTCAGTTTTTAGATGGGTCAGTTTGTAAAACGGGTAAGTCTTTAAAATGGGTGAGTTTGTAAAATGGGTCAGTTTGTAAAATGGGTCAGTTTGAAAAATGGGTCAGTTTTCAAAACGGGTCAGTTTTCAAAACGGGTCAGTTTTCAAAACGGGTCAGTTTTCAAAACGGGTCAGTTTTCAAAACGGGTCAGTTTTTAAAATGGGTCAGTTTATAAAATGACTCAATTTTAAAAATTGGTCAGTTTCCAATTCGGGTCGGCTTTCAAAATGTGTCAAAAAAGTTTAAGTTAAGAAGTCATTAGTACATAAACTTACCAAGCAAGTGCACAAGTGTTATTCTTATTGGAATGATCAGCAACAACCGCCAATATGTTTAGCTCATTTTATGTATCAACTTTTGGGCCATAAAGGTCACATTATTCAATATTAGTTAGCAACATGGCATCTGTTATTTTAAATATGAAAACAAAAATGTTGTTCTTTTCTAATTAGTTATGTATTCTCTTAAATGTTTACTCCTTTTGTTTACAATCCAAGTTAGGATAGAACACTATACACAACAAAAAAATGCCCACCAACACATTCTGCCATCTATTTACCTTCCCAGTTTATAAACCAGCCTGTGCAAGCAATGAATTAGAACCATCTTGATAATCACAGGAACACGGTAAAGATTTCAAAAACATACTTAACATGAAACCTTCCTCTAGAACCTTACTTAACAGAGATTAGAAGTACTTACTCATGGCCAAGATTCTTACCAGACCCTCTTAACCATAAGATTAGAGACAACTAAACCACATTTCAGATTCAATGTATAAGGCCATAAGTTAAACAACCACAACCCCACTGTCATTCTTCCCTTTTATGTAGTAATTGAACAACCATATAAACTCATTTCTTCTCCGAAGGCCAAGAAACTTCCTTATGAAATTTATTAAGATATGAACACAATATTTAACAATTCTAAGCAACCCCATATGGATCCAATTAAAATAATCAAATAAGGCTCACAAATTTTCAGATTCCAAGTTATAAGCCATCTGACCTTAAAAACCATATCTCCCACACACCCCCTTATACATATACAACAGAATCAGTATCATCACATTACCAGTTCAGACACTAAATGCTACTTTCATCATAATTATCAATAGCATCCTTAAACTTGACCAACCTTACGATCTACAACTTCCTTGCATTGGACATTCCACGTAGTAGCAACATCACTTACTGCTTGAGACTTCCTGACTTTAAGACTAAATAGCTTGATAAATATATTGTCAATGTTAGATCCTCCACCGTTGTTGTAATATGAGTGTCAATGTTACTTTCATTCTTAACAACTTTCATCTTACAATGGTTTCATCACCAGTACCACTAATCACTTTCTTCGTTAAAACTCGCACATATAACACTTAAAATTTCATAATAAAATAAAATGGATGCTTGAGGTTTGTACATTTTATCTTTATTCTTTTTAGTCTTTATTGAACCAAACTTACTCTGTACATATTAAAAAAAGTGTTCACATTCATGATTTTTGTTGTGAGAATATAACACTTAGAAAATGGACATTTGTTAGATGGAAACAATATTTTAGAAATGAACAACTTAGTTAGCATACATATTGTGTGAACTAACAGTATCCCAATGCATATATATCATTCCTGTTTTGACCCATTTTAATACCCAATGCATATATGGACCAAACACTAATTAATTAAGATGTAACCTTAATGATACAAAACATGGACCATAGTGTCAAAATAGGTAACAAAGGATAATACTGAAAGATAAATAGCAGCAAGACTTCAACCAAAAACTAATAACTTTTCTGCCAATGCACTAAGAAAAAAAACTGATTCATTTTTTACGCGTAAACCGTGCAACGCACGGGTATTACACTAGTTATGATGGTTGGTCCTACTTATTTATTACTCCTTATTTTGTCATGGCAAAGTAGTATCACAGTTATCCATGCATATTAAAAAAATATTAAATTGGTACATTTAGCGGTGTCCTTTACAAATTATAGTGGAAATTTATTCCATGCTTACTTGGCATTAAAATGTCTAGTATCTTAAATTTCTTAATAATTTAATGCCTTTGATATATATGTGATGTTTATAAATAAATTTGTACAATAAAAAATTTTAAAAATTAATAACTTTGATGAATTCTAAACATGAGAAATGTTATGTCTACAAAATCTTTACAAAAAAGTTTTCACACAATGATGTGGCAACATCATTTGACCAATCAAATAAGGTCTTTGCTTTTTCACACGAGCAATGCTAGATCCACTCCTAACTCACATAAAAATTTTTACATACACATGTGGCATGTAACTTGGACCAATCACTAACTGTCAAATTTTTTCTTTCTTTTTTTTCACTACCTATATTTGTTTGACACATATGGGTGTGGAATTTGTATGTGTACAAATGGGTGTGGATTTATCATTTCTCTTTTCACAATTATTTTGATTGGACAAATGTTGTTGCCACATCATTGTGTGGAAATTTTTTGGGTTTTGCTAAACTATGTCCACTAGGCAGAGTTTAAGGTGTAGTTAATAAACATAAATTTTCTTAATTTATCAGAAAATGCATTAAATACACATTAAATGAACTTGTAAATTACTATAATTAACCAGAAAATGCATTAAATACACATTAAATGAATTAAAACATTCCTTTTATAAATAGACTAACTCATGCCCAGTGGGCAGAGATTAAGAAAACCCAAATTTTTTTATAAAGATTTTGTGAACATAACATTTCTCTATAAAATCTAACATAATGAATGCCCTTATATTTATGAGAAAAGCTACAACCACAAACAAACTTATACAAAAAAGTTTACAAAATAATTTGTCATGTAATTAGTGTCATTCTCAAAGTTACTATTGAATTCTCTCTCTTACATGTATCCACAAGTTAAATGACATATCATTTTGTATAAGTTTGTTTGTGGTTATAGCATTTCTCTGTATTTATTGTGCATCGAGTAAATGCTGCCACCCAACTTGCATAGTCTTTGCTCACCACACGAACTTTTATTCATGTCCTCATGATTCAACAAACACAATCATCAATCATTCATGACGTACATATTAACGTGTATCACTGTAAGAAACAAAGAACCGATTTAAATATATATGTCACGTCATAAAACGATAAACTTTAAGAAAAAAATAGAAGCAAAAGTACTTGATAATAATCAAAACGTACATTTGCTTACGAAATACTCCGCTAAACAAAATTCTTAGGGGGTGTTTGGTTCGCCGTAATTGGACGTAATGTGATGTAATTATAATCTGAATTACACCACAATCCTGTTTGGTTGGTCAAAAGGTTGTAATTGTAATTCGGATTACATTACGTAAGCTGTTTGTTTTGCGTTGTAATTGTAATTCAGTCATTACAATGACATTAAGAGAGGGAATTCAGATTACATAGGATGTTGGATGGAAAGTTTTGAATTACGTTGTAATTCAGTATTTTATACTTTAAATCATCAGTATTTATTATTATTATTATTATTATTATATAAATATTAAAATAATAATAATAATGTTTATTATTATTATTATTTATTATTTATTATTATTATTGTTTTTATTCTTTATTATTTTATTATTATCATTATTATTTATTAATAATAATATTTATTATTATTTATTTATTTATTTATTTATTATTAATATTATTATTATTATTATTTATTATTATTATTTTTTATTATTATTATTATTTTATTATTTTTTTATTTTTATTATTATTATTATTATATTTTATATTTATTTAATATTTATTAGTATTATTATTTATTATTTATAAATATCTATTTAATATTTTTATTATATTATTTTATAAATATTAATTTTAATTATTATTATTTATTATTATTCATATTTATGTAATCAGTATTATTATTTATTAATATTATTTATTTATTATTTATTTTTATTATTTTTATTATTTTATTATTATTATGTGTGTTATATTATTATTTTTTTCTTATAACAATTAATTATTAATATTACTATTTTTTATTATTTTTATTATTTATTATATTAATTTTTTTAGTTTTGGTAAAAAATTGAATTAAATTTTACGTGCGAGTCAAACACACACAATTCCACAGATATTATCAACAATTACAACACATTACAATTACAACACATTCCAATTCATTGAATTACAATTACATCAAATTACAATTCCTTCTGAAGATTACAATTCCTTTAAAAACATTCTGTGAACCAAACGGCCCCTTATTATTTACGCTAGGGGCTACGTACCCCCACCTACTCACTCAACCCTCCTTTTATCTCCGCCACTAATGCTAACTACACTGATGCGTTTGATAGGTTAAAAAAATACTCATCGACTATTATACTCTTAGACCGGATGGTATAAACATATCAAACTCACCTGACACGTCAGCGCCACATTAGTTTTCTCTCTCTAAGTAAATATCATCTTACAACTCACCTTTCAACCGTAATAAGAACTCACATTACTTACATTTTTTTAATTTAAATATTTTTTATTCATAAACTAAAAACGTAAATATTTACGTAAACGTACGAAACACCCCTCCTTTTATCTCCGCCACTAATGATAACTACACTGATGCGTTTGATAGGTTAAAAAAAATACTCACCGACTATTATACTCTTAGGCTGGATGGTATAAGCATACCAAACTCACCTGACACGTCAGCGTCACATAAGTTTTCTCTCTCCAAGTAAACATCACCTTACAACTCACCTTTCAACCGTAATAAGAACTCACCTTACTTACATTTTTTTAATTTAAATATTTTTTATTCATAAACTAAAAACGTAATTATTTACGTAAACGTACGAAACTCACCCCTCCTTTTATCTCCGCCACTAATGATAACTACACTGATGCGTTTGATAGGTTAAAAAAAATACTCACCGACTATTATACTCTTAGGCTGGATGGTATAAGCATACCAAACTCACCTGACACGTCAGCGTCACATCAGTTTTCTCTCTCCAAGTAAACATCACCTTACAACTCACCTTTCAACCGTAATAAGAACTCACCTTACTTACATTTTTTTAATTTAAATATTTTTTATTCATAAACTAAAAACGTAAATATTTACGTAAACGTACGAAATTAATAAAAATGTTAACTAAATTAAAAACTTTTATTCATAGATTAAAAACATTACATAGACTTCGAATATTAAAAATGTTAGACAATGAAAACCCCGTAGGTTATGATTTATTATTCAGCCACAATTTATATACATTACAAGAGATAAACAAACCACAATGGACCCAACCCACAAACCGGGCTTGGGCAATTTTATCCACTAATACTCCCCCGTAGTCCGAGCGGGGAAATCGTGAAAGCTCGGACTAGAGAAGTAAACTAGAAAAGAAAAAAAAACAAAACATTAACGGAATAAAAGCATAACTTGTTGATAAAAGCTCGGACTGATCTTCAAGCAGCAACAAATCAAAGCATCGCACACGAACATAATTATTTGTTGAAGAAATCCGTCAACATGCGGAGACAAATCTTCAAGCGAACCCCACAAACCGGAAAACTTTTTTTTTAATACGGGATAAACCAAAGTATCCCTTTTTCGGAGAATAATTCAAAGTATTCTCACCAACACAAATTACGGGATAATTCAAATTATCCCGAACATAGACAACCCAAAGTACCCATTAAAAGAAAAGAAAAAAAAATTAAATAAAAAGTTTTTTTTTTAATTGACAAAAAACCAATAGAAGCAGCAGACGAAACAAATCTGCAAGAATCCTAAAGGCACCATAAGCGGAAATAACAGCATCAGCGATCATCATTGCCAATATAAAAATAGATCCAACATTAGTCAATAAGATCATAAACAATACTGAAAATAATCAAACGGTCCCAAAGTCAACCGTCATGGCCCACCTCTTATTACAACATATACGTACGCGTACAAGGGCACGTGAATATACACAAGTCTCATGTAGATCTTCTTGCAAAGCAGATGTAGAACAAGTAGGACCGTCTCTTCTTTTTTCTCTTTTTTTGTTTCACTGATGATGGTTTCGGTTGATTAATATTTAAGGGTTAGGTTTGGCGGGTGGTTTAGGGGAGGCGGCTCAATGTAGCCACCTCGGTCTGAGGATCAGACCTGCTCTGATACCATGTTAGACAATGAAAACCCCGTAGGTTATGATTTATTATTCAGCCACTATTTATATACATTACAAGAGATAAGCAAACCCTAATGGACCCGATCCACAAACCGAGCTTGTGCAATTTTATCCACTAATAAAAAAGACATTACAAATAAAGCTTAAACTAAGCATTACTGGACACGTGTTCAATCAAATCGTGTCGAAGGTTTTGATGTGCTTGTGATGATCTGATCCAACACATAACTTGTTGCACTTGTTCCTCGTTTCGAAACAGGCCGTACGTGAAGTTCTCTCGCTGATTTGCATATATTCATCTAGAAAATCAGCATGAACGCCGTATGCCAATTGACGAATTGCAGATGTGCACTTTAGCAGCCCGAAAATGCCTTGTCTTCCGGCACAATCCATATTACTACGAAAGAATGGATCGTGATCAATTACAGCAGTAACTATCTCGTTGAAAAGGGGGCGAGCCATTCGGAACGTCTTCCAAAATTTTAAGCATCGTACATCGGTTCCTCGCTAAAAAAAGTGGCGATTAAACGCTCATGAGTACCAGAACGATCTCGAGTTATGATGTTTCTTGTCAACCGGTTTGCTCGTCGTCTACGCTTAATAAACGCAATCGCTCCTTTAATAAAAGTCTTCTTACGGCTAGTAACTTCTTCTCCTTCTAAATCTATGCCCATAAACGTATACGAATTCATTTTGTATAAATGAGGAATGTGAGAAGTGTTTATAAAAGGAGAGAGTTTTGTATAAAATGAAAGAGTTGTGTTTAAAAATGAAACCGGGCTTGGGCCATTTTATCCACTAATAAAAAAGACAAAACTAACAAAATAAAGCTTAAACAAGAGGCATTACTAGAACCACAGGCGTCAATCAAATCGTTTCGAAGGTTTGATGTACTTGGTGATGATCTATCCAACACATAACTTGTTTGCAAACATTGTTTCCTCGTGTTTTTTTTTTTATCGAAATAGGCGTCACTGAAGTTTCTCCTGATGATTTGCATAATATTCTCATAGAAAATTAGCAAGAACAACCGTATGCCAATGACAGAATTGCAGATGTGCACTTTAGCAACCCAAAAATGCCTTGTCTTTCGGCATATATTTTTTTTTGGGGGGGGGGCATTTTTTAAAACTCACCTAGGTGAGTTTCTCACCATAAGAAAGCAAAAAACAACCCAAAGTCACCGAGCTAGTTGGGAAAAATGGAAGTCACTTTGGGGGTGGGATAACACTCGCGCGCGAGTTGTTAAATCACCTCGGTGACTTTAGGCTTATATCGTCCGGCCTTAGACAATTCTACTCTTTTGTTTTAACTTCTGTTGAAACTTCGGTATACAAAAATGGCTCTCCACGTACTACTTTTTCACTTCCCTTTTTACCAGTCTTTCAATATCACATGTATCTGAGTTTACTCGACTTTTTTCCACAACCGTTGGAAACTGAAAGTGTCCGAAGAGACATAATATAATGATCGATATTCTTTGGTTAATGTAACCACTAGATGTAATAGAAATAGGATCATGTACAAAACTCAAACACAACCAAACCAAGATGTAGCATACTATAGCAGGCATTAAATTTCCATTTCAAAATGCAAAACAATGACATAATAGTTAAGGTAAAAATTTAAGGTTGTAATTCGGATTTTAAAATTAGGGTTTTTGTTATTGTTAATTTAGTGAATTCAAAATGTCTAAAATTTAATGTGGTAAAAAAGTTAGGGTAAAAATTCGTTTCTAAAATATCGATTCTTAGGTCGGTTTTGCAAGTATATACGATGTATACACTTCAGTTCACGTGTATACAGTGTATTCACGTTCAACTGTATACGACATATACAAGACCTGGTTTGATTATTTTATTTTTTCCCTTATCCATTCCATGATTGATTTAATTTTTTTATTGTTTAGTTTGTCTATGACAAACAAGGGATTGATGATTTTCAGGAGAATGTGTGAAGATACTTTTAGGATTTCACATACTTTCTGCGTTTTGATCTAGTTACAGTAATGAAATTGGTAGGGGATATGAGGCAAGATACAAAAAAATTTGCAAAAGGGAGTTAGTTCGCGTTTGAAACGCCCTTATATTTTTTTTCTCATGACACATAATATTCCTAAGGCGTTAAGTTGTATCAAGAGAGGGTTAGAGAAATGCTCTACCTTCCGAGCACCACCAATAACTAACCCGACACATGCTTGCACTTAAACCTGACATCACTTGACTTACCAATAACAAAACATGAAATGAAGCAACGTAAGCATTTAAGCTTAGTGAGATAACGTATATAAATTGAAAATATATAACATGGCTTTACAACATAAGTGTTGCTTCGTAAGATTTCACCGCTTTGTGAATATAGTGCTAGTTAGCACTTTCAATTCCACACAGGAACTTATCTTTATGTCTTTTCTCCCATGGAGCTCTAATCATTGCATACAGGCAGAATACGTGCCACGTGTTACTGATCGTCCACACAGAACGTAAGGGTTCTGTATTTTGTATTTAGTATTTAGAACACAAATGCTACAAGTATTCTAATCGTCCACTTAGGACGTCTAGTCCCATTTTGGGACATAATGCTATTATATGCGATGTTCATCCACATAAGACGCCCGTTTCCATATCCGAATCATAATAAAGTATATGAGCGCACTAGTCGTCCACCTAGGATGTTAGGTACCATTTCGGACCATAAGGCCATATAAAGTCACTAGTCATCAACATAGGACGTCTAAGTTTTATTTTGGAACATACATGTAACTTTTATACTTGTCGTCCACTTAGGACGTCTATGTCTTATTTAAGACCATAAGGCCATATAAAGGCACTTGTCATCCACGTAGGACGTCTAAGTTCCACTTTGGAACATACATGTCATTTTTATACATGTCATCCACTTAGGAAGTCTAGGTCCCATTTCGGACCATAAGGCCATATAAAGGCACTAGTCATCCACGTATGTCGTTTAAGTTCCATTTCAAAACATAAGTTCCAATTATGCTCTATCTAAGTATAATCTAACTGTATCACCACCCGGGTCGACTGAATACGCGATGTACATATACTTAGCCACATTACTCGATAAGAGTAATTAATCTATCTGTATGACCTCTCGGGTCAACTGAATACATGTATACATGTATTTGGCCACGTTACTCCTCACGAGTTCTAAACCTGTCTATATGACCACTCGGGTCAACTGATTGCATGATGTACATGCATTTGGCCACATTACTCCTTACGAGTAATAAATCTGTCTATTTGACCACATAGGTTGACACGATGTTAGTTATGACCTTACATGTCGACATAGTACTGAATATGACCCAACGGGTCAACATATATTTAATATGACCCAATAGGTCAACATAATACTGAATATAACCCAACGGGTCACCATAATACTAAATATGACCCCACGGGTCGCCATAATACTAAATATGACCCAACAGGTCACCATAATACTAAATATGTCCCTAGTCTCTCTAGAGAGATAGAAGACAAAAAGATTTCTCTATCCTTCAACTAACTTTCCCTCCAAATTTCACCATGAAAATTTACTAAAAAACCTTCAATTCGTCACCAAATTTTGTACTGTTTTTAAAGCTAATTAGCGCATCTGATTTAGCTTTTGATTCTACATTTTGATCTTTGTTTCATCAAGTTTGAGTGACTGAGCTGAAATCCACCATTTTCAATTTTGGCGCCAAATTTCAATTTTAAAATAAAAGTTACTCTGTTGTGGAATTCATACAGCAAATCAGTTTGATTAGAATTATGAGTGTTTTGGAATGGTTTTTGACCTATTTGGATCAATTTTGAATGTCTGATGATTTCCCCCAAATTGCATAAACCCTAATTGTAAAATGAGGACTAAAAAAGAAATACTAAAATACCTTATAAGTTTGAGGACTCTATTCATAGTATCAACAATACTAAAATAAATAAGAAAACTGCTTCAAAAAAGTATGATGTTAGTAAAAAGAATTCAAAGGTCTGTGAGAATGGTACTGAGAAGGATAAGGAGTTTAATGGGAGTGAGGGTTCAGACAGGGATGATTGTGTAGGGACAAATGATGAGAGGGAAATGAGTGATGAAAGGAGTAAGGGTATGTTAAAGGATAATGCAGGAATAAATGGAACTAGTGACAGTGAGGTAAATGCTAAGAAATTTTAGTCTGTTAGTGATCTTGTAAATGAATGCTTTGATAATGAGAATTCTGAACTAATTGTTAAGACAGAATGTAATTCTAATGTAGAACAAGTGGAAAACATTCCAAATATTGAAAATGCAGTTAATAAAACATATGCTAACATTGTGAAACATGATGATTTACCAAAAAACCTAAACTATATACCTACTTTGATTACTGATTCTGGTAATGAAGTGGTAATTTTTGATGAAGATTTAGTTAGTAAGGGTAGTGAAAGATGGAATCTTACTCTCTGTGGACAGTTTGTTGGTTATGTAATGAATATTCATGAGATTAGGTACAATATACGAAGGATGTGTGGTAAATTTGGTATCTCTGAGATTGATGCACATAAAAATGGTCAGTATGTGTTAAAATTCAGAGATAGTGCTGGTTTGAATGCTGTTTTAGAAAAGGGGCCTTAGATGGTAAAAAAATAAAGCACTATTTGTTACAAAGTGAAACACTAAAATAGGAATGAAAAAATTGGAACCAAAATGCTTGCCTGTTTGGGTTAAGATGGTCAATGTTCCACTTGAAGCATGGACTGTGGAAGGTATTAGTGCTATAGCTAGTCGTTTAGGTAAGCCTATGATGATGGATACCATTACATCTACTATGTGTCATAAAAGAATAGGAAATTTTGAGTTTGCAAGAGTTCTGGTGGAAATGGATGCTCAAAAGGAGTTCAAAAAGGAAATTCTAATTCAATATAGAGATAGAAACAATAATGCTAAAGGTAATAAGACAGTAAAAGTGATATATGATTGGAAACCTCCAGCCTGTGTTCATTGTAAGGTGTTTGGGCATGATGCTAGACAATACAAAAAGGAGGAGCATGTAAAGGAGGAAAAGATGATCCTAAAACAGTTGAAGTCTATAATGAGGGAAAGGAGGATCAGAATAGTGGAAAACATAAGGAAAATGGAAAGGAGGTGCATCAGGAGGACAAATCAAACACTAGTAATGGAAGTAATGTTGATAGATTCTAAGGTACTAGAAATAGTTAGTTTTCTCAGTGGCAGTATAATGGTAATGGAAGGGGCAGAGCACTAGTAATGGAAGTAATGCTGATAGATTCCAAGGCAATAGGAGACATGAATATAGAAAGAGACAAGTGGATGCTGATAACCTAAACAAGGAGGGAGATGGTAGTAAGGTGCAACATAATAAATGGAATGTGAAAGAGAATGTAGTGGAGGAGATAAGAAATACGACAAACAAGTTTTTTAACTCATTCCCTTCCAGAAGACAATGATCAAGAAATAAGGATTCTTAAGGGGAGAATGATTTTAGGATGAATTCCTAATAAGAAGATGCACCCAATCTTATTGAAATCTATAGAATTGGGTCAAAGGGATATGATTAAATTACTTCAAAGAGAAATGGGAGAAATTAGACCATAAATTAAATATATGAAGGTATTAGGTAGTGGAGATGGGAAGATTGTTATTATCAATTTCTTGTGGAAAACAGGGGAAATGTTTATGTAAAGAAATGAGGTAAATGGGATAGTGGGCAATGTTATTAAATGATGATGTTTATGGGAGTTGTAAAATAGGTTTTTAGAATATCCCAGGGGTATGGTATAACCTTGATAAGAAAAAGGAGGTTATGAACTTAGTTTTTAGTAAACAATTCAGGTTTGTGCTATTTAGAAACCAAGACTTAAAAGTAAAAGTACTTTAAGGTTTGTGATAAAGTGTGTCAAGACTGGGAATGGGTTCTTAATATCGGTAAGTATTAATAAAGGTGTAGAATTGTGATTGGATGGGATAGTGAGGACAAATTCTAATTCGCTGCACAAGACCAGTCAAACTATATTTGCATTATTATGCTCCAAGTTCAAAGGCAATTGCTATTTCTCCTTTGTTTATGCTGTAAATAAAGGGCTAGATAGAAGAGAGCTTTGGAAAGTTTTAATTAATGATTACATATATGTTAATGGTAAGCCTTGGTGTATTGCTGGGGATATGAATGTTATCCTTCACCCTAATGAGCACTCTTGTGGAAGTTCTATCATGAATCCTGATATGATGGAGTTTCAAGACTGCTTAAATGCTATTGAAGTAGAGGATATCTGTAGTTCTGGTCTCCATTTTACATGGACAAAGAACCTTCATAAAGTGAAAATGGGAAACATGACAGGAGTTCTGAAAAAGCTTAATAGAATCATGTCTATTAAAGATTTCATCAAGAATTTCCCTCAAGCTCATGCTAAGTTTCTTTCTTATATTATCTCTAATCATATTCTTTGTGTTCCAACTAATGTTAGAAAGAAATTTAAATCTTTTAGATTTTCCAACTACATTACTGATAAACAGGAGTTTATTCCAATTGTCAAGGAAAAATGGGATCAAAACATACATGGACACAAAATGTATCAAGTGGTGAAAAATTGAAGAGCCTGAAAGTTCCTTTTAGAAGACTGGGTTGAAGTAAGGGGAATTTATTCAAGAGAGTGAAATGCCTGAGAAAACAGCTTCAAGATATTCAAACTTCTATTAAGACTGAAGGAAGCTAAACTTGTGGAGGAATTTTTTGAAGCTGAAAGTGATGAGGAGAAGTTTTTGCAACAACAAGCTAAAATTAAATGGCTGTGTGAAGGTGAGAAGAACAACAACTATTTCCATAGAGTACTAAAAGGAAGAAGGAATAAGAGTAAAGTTTTCTCTTTATGTGATGATAATGGGATTTCCTCTGATCAAGAACAGATCCCTCAATTCTTCCTGAAACATTTTAAGAAATTCTTTAGTTCTACTTACCCTGTCCAAGACATTAAATCAAGTGAAACTTTGGTTAAGAAAAAGCTTAGTTTTGCCGATGATGATAAAATGATTGCTGATGTCTCTAATGCTAAAATTAAAAGAGCATTATTTGACATAGATGACTCAAAATCCCCTGGCCCTGATGGTTTCACTGCAGCTTTTTTCAAACAGGTATGGAGAATTGCTGGTGTTGATATTTGTAATGCGGTTAAAGAGTTTTTTTCTTCAGGGAAAATGTTGGGAGAGTTGAATGCTAATCTTGTTTCTTTGATCCTAAAGATCCAAACCCCAAATAAGGTAACTGATTTTAAACCTATTGCCGATAATGTACTTTATAAGTGTATTAGTAAAGTTCTCATAAACAGACTTAAGACTTCCCTTGGGAATCTAGTAAGCTGCAACCAGAGTGCTTTCATTCCAGGAAGGCATATCCAAGATAACATCCTTCTAACTCAAAAAATCATAAGAGGTTATAATAGGAAAGGAGGTCCTAAGAGGATGGCTTTTAAAATAGACATCCAGAAAGCTTATGATACTGTGAATTGGGATTTTCTAAAGAAGGTTCTTGAGGGATTTGGTTATCATGAGAAAATGGTAAATTGGGTCATGCAATATGTTACTACTGCTGCATTTACCCTAAATGTGAATGGGGATAGGATTGGATAGTTCAAAGGGGGTAGAGGTCTCAAAGAAGGGGATCTAATCTCCCCATATCTTTTCACCTTGATAATGGAGGTTTTTTCCTTAATTCTGCAAAGAGAGATTGAAGAATACTAGTAATCTTTGATATTATACAAGAACTAGAGAGATAAGTGAGTTGGAAAGTTTCTAGAGAGAGAAAGTAATATGGAATGGATGATAATATTATTTTGTGTGTGAAATGAGAAATGAAACAACCAACCAACCAACCACCCTCTCCAAGGCAT
>BQNB010101309.1:0-24500 GCA_026074375.1 Tanacetum coccineum | reverse complement strand
CATCTCATCATCTTTACTTACCTTCAATAATGGAGGAATCTTGTTGCATTGCTCATTAGTGTGGTGTTTAAACCTCAGATGTGAT
Source organism: Tanacetum coccineum (assembly GCA_026074375.1). Taxonomy (NCBI): domain Eukaryota; kingdom Viridiplantae; phylum Streptophyta; class Magnoliopsida; order Asterales; family Asteraceae; genus Tanacetum; species Tanacetum coccineum. The sequence continues at coordinate 24,415 of BQNB010101309.1, read as the reverse complement.
CGCACCATTTGGTAAGTTACTTCATCATTACCATTGTAAATGGTAATTATCCCTTTGAACCGTTTTGTTTTAATTCCAACTTCTCTTAAAATGGTTCGCCAAAATAACAAAAATAGGCACATTCAATAAAGCTCCTACAATATTATTCCCTTTGTATACCATCTTATCCTTTATTATAAAATTATGAAACTTTTTGGACATCACATTGACATACAATAATGGGAAAAAGTTAGCTTGTGTAAATTCAAATCCTATCATGCAAGAAAACTTTAAGTTGTGAGCATAATCTATATGGATCTTCTTATCATAGTCACAATAATTAGGGTAATCATCAATCCCAACATCAAGTTCATCATCCCTAGTTCTAAATTTCTCAATTACCTCACATTCCTTAATGGTGGGCATCAAACCATCTCCTTAATTTCTCCTAAGCTTAAATGGTTCATTTAGATCATTTAATTCAGTGTAATCCTCCAAGAAAGGGTCTAATGATCTATTTAACACCAAAGTCTCTCCCATAAGCCTAGCTTCTAAATCAAGTTCCATTCTTTCTCTCAAAATTAGCATGTAGACCCTCTTAATTAAACTACTAGCTGGTTTCACACTTGTGAAAATAATCCTTTCTTCCCCGACCCTTAAAGTAATCTTTCTTTTGTAAACATCAATCTTAGCACGGGCGGTAGACAAAAATGGTCTTTCGAGGATCAAGGGCACTTTGATCTCCTCAGGCATATCTAGAATTATAAAGTCTACTGGGAAAACAAATTTACCAATTCCAACTAGTACATTTTCGGCTATTTCTTTTGGATATTTCACAGTCCTATCTACTATTTCAACTGTTAACTTAGTGTGAGCTAATTCACCTAATCCTAAGTTAAGGTAGGTCGAGAGAGGCATAACACTAACGCTAGCTCCTAAGTCAACAAGGGTATTATTGAAGAAAACATTATTAATAAGGCAAGGTAAAGTGAAACTCCCTGGGTCTTTTTCCTTTCTAGGTATGGAATTATTAATATGTGAAGCTTCAGAGTAAGCTTCCGAGAATTATGGTCCATATAATCCCTTCTTTTCTTTATAATAGTAACCATTCAAACGACTTGGAAATGGAATCGTCATTTTTCTTATCTCGTACATCAGTGTACGGTTCAGCCTAGTGGATACGGTGTATTGGGAAGATCCAATACGGCGTATCAAGTATGAATCAGCTTCAATAGTAGTTGAAATTGACTTGACTTGATCTCTCGGGTTTGCTTCAGTAGAGCTAGCTAGACTTCCATATCTTCTTTCCTGTAGTACCTTGCTCATCTGCCCGATTTGTATTTCCAATGTTTTAATAGATGCTCCTTGGTTTCGAATGGCAGCATCCGTCGAAGCTCGGATTTCTTTAATCAAATTGGAGTTTTCTTCATGTCTCTTTGCCGATTCACTCAAAAACCTGCTCAGGGTATCTTCCATAGATTGCCTTCATTCTTGGTATGAAGGATTTGCATTGTTCTTTTGATAGAAACCTCACACACTCATATCATGCTCTATATCTATCCCCCCTCCGTGATAAGGTCCCACTAATTGTGTGTAGTAAGCTTCTTCTAGGGTTTTCCCTTATTCTTTTAGTGGGCAATCTTTGGTGTAATAGGGTCCTTTGCATTGTTCACATCCAGCTTGAGCAGCATAGACTTTTTCATTCACTTTCTTGATCTCTCTTTCAAGATTGTTTAGTTGTGCTTGTATAGCTGCCAATCCGTCAAAAGTTTAAGTACTTCTTTGACAGATGTCCATTTATACCATTTTTGAGAGTATTCAGCCATTTCTTGGATGGCTATTTGCATCAGCAACAGTCTTTGATGGATTACACCTTTTGAGGAAAGAATTGTCGAGATGAATTCCTATCCATTAAAGATTACCACTCCTGCATCTCGTTAAATACTGTTGAGATAACATCTCAAGATTCTTTAAATCGCTCCCATGCTTGGTAAGTTTTTCATCTGTTCTTTGCTGAAAGTTGTTATTTCATACATCGTTACTGTACAGTTCGAGCAGGTGGGCAATATTGTTCAGTAAAAATTATTTTTTTATTTAAAGACCATCGCGCAGTTGTAATTGAACCCGTGGTTGTGTCGTAGCCAACGGCTGCGGCTCCTAGTTTAAGGACATAGGGAATGCTCTAAGCATCACTTGATCTATAGTAATATTTGGAATGTGGAATAGATCGACGATCTCAAGAACTTTCTCAATGTGTTCATTCGCACCTTCATGATCCGAACCGCTGAAGGTGTTAGTCCGTAGTTCCTTGAGAAATTGGCCCTTCAGTTCAAAGTTATCCTTATCTTCAATTTTGGGCCTAGCAACCCCCGATCCATAGTCAGCTCGGGTCTTGCTCATGTATTGTTCCATAGTTTCCGCCATTGTTTCCGTAACGTCTTCCTCTGAGTATTCTTGGTCAGAAAATAAATTGAAATCAGGCGATCTCAATTCCGTAAAGAACTTAGTGTCTGAAGTGTCTACTATATGGTGATAGAACCCACCAAAATGCGGAATAATATCGGGTCATTGGTCAAGGGGTACCACGTCATCCTACAAGACTCTAGATACAATCCAAGACAACAAAACATGAAAACGTCAAACATTAACGTTTCTTGACAAAATATCAGAGTTAGTACCGGCCCACCAATTTAAAGTAACCATACATGACATAAGTTTAAACACGACTGATCAACGACAAGGCTTTTTAAGTCACATGACTGGACCAACAAGCACGCATATTTTGAAACAACACAAGAACGCCCAACGCTTTGATATCCATCCGAGCTTCCAACCTTCAAAGTTTATGCATTATTACCTGAGATTAAACCATGAAAAACGTCAACAAAGTTGAGATGAATAACATAAGGGTTAAAAATAAATATCAAAAGGAACAGGAAAACAAGTATTATAGTAGTTTCATGGGGAAAAATCCAGTATTATTGCACTAAGTACAGACGAAAATATAAATGATCCGAAACCTTAACTCAGAGCCCCAAATGTAAGGTATTCTCAACTACTCAAGTATTTCAATGTAAATGCTTCACAGGCTAATCAACCTTAATCATGACGGACGGGATAGTCAGTCCCGAAAGGATCCACCCATAAACATTCGCGCTCACTAACGGATTTAAACAGTTTCATGATTTCCGGGGCAAACAAACTAGCAGAAAGGGACTTAGGCAATAATAATTTCAGGTAGCATACAGTTTGATAAAAATCAATGCTTGTGTTCCAATCACGTAATCTCACCCCGCAATTTAAAACAAGTATCAATGGAAAAAGGGGGCTATGTACTCACCGTTAGCAAAGAGATGAAAATGATCAAAGAAAATCAAGAAGAAGCTCGCAGCACCACAAACTCAATGACCTAAATAGGAAAAACATGTGTGTCACTACGACGCCATCATGAATACTCAACTCATGAATGAAAATAATATGTAATTATCATGATAAATATGTTTGGAGATTTACAACTCTATTTAATGTCCAAATGAAACTCCAACATAGAAAGGGAAAATAAAATAAAATATTATTTTCATACTACTTCAAGTAATCTTCAAAAATCTGCTTTTTAAAAAGTTACGGATCCATGGTAATTGCAAAAGGCTTGCAAAGTCCGCGCACAAACTAAACCAACATTAACTTTCATCCACTTGACCCCTACCTACTGTATTACAAAGGTAATAAGTCTCAACCCATGATTAATGTATCATTAACCAATCTTTATTCGACTCTATTTTAAACTCTTTTTCGCCCAAAAGTTATGAATAAAACCAAAATTCTAGAAATACTTGCCTTGATCGAGTCCATAACTCAAGAATCTACAAAGGCTACAGGGGGAGGTTTACCATTTGAAAGGCTTCTAACTCTCTACCTATCCAAAAAGATCCAGCCAACCTTTTAAACTTTTAACTTTTGCCAATCAACGGGAAATCAAATTTTAGTAACCGACTACAATTTGGACTTTTGAAACGTTAATTTGGCATTTGCCGTTTTAATCATAACTAATTATCCATAATAGCTTTTAATGTGATTCCAAAGAGAGGAGTTCTATTTTAACTTAGCCTACTGGGAAAGGAATTATAAAAATTACCCATTTTCCAACCTTTAAAACCAAGATTTTTACCCACGTTTTGACCATATGTCCGGTTTGACCAAATTTAGTAAAACAGGGCCGCACATTTACTCATCCGGACACTTCCATTGAGCATCCAACTCACCACATACACTATACATCAGTGGGCATCTATTTTTAAGGAGAAATGGACCTGTAGAGTTTAAAAAATTTGGGCATGACCTGTCCTAATTCAGCACTAATTTCCATGTGTTTTCTAAGCCTAAATCATTACCAATTCGCTCTAAAGTTAAGTTAATTAAAATTTAATTTTGATTTTTAATTTAATTTAGCATTTATTTTCTTAATTTTTAGTGTTTAGGGTTCCCGATACCTGATTTTGTTCCCCGTATTTAATTTAGATTTAATTTTAGGATTTCCCTATAACTAATTTTGTTTCCCGTAGTTTTTAAGATCCCTATTTCCTATAATTGTTCCCCGTAGAATAAATTAGATAAGTTTTATTTAATTTTAGTTATAATCATATCAGTTTCTCCATCATTCGAGTTCTCATCAAACCAGGATAAATTTCAATTGCAGCCTCGTTGGGACATACGACCCGGGAATATCTCTTCCGGAATCTTTTTATAATTGATTCTATCTTGTGTATTTTATCCTTTTGTGGAATCTGACCTTTTGCCTTGGTTAAGGGCATTCGGTCAGGATCTGTATTAGGGTTGCTATATAAGTGTATACTATTTGACGAATCAGCCAAACAGGGAGGTGTCTCGTAGTCAAAAACATCAGTTTCAATCTTAAAATTTTTGGTGGTTTCTTCCTTATCATTCCAGTATTCTTCAAGATCAAAAGATTCATCATCAAATACCTCAATTTCATCACCGCCCATTTTCCAATAATCCCACAAAGCTCCTTTGGTGAATACATCCATTGTTTTATAGTTTACGAACTTTATAGCCAACCAACCTTTGAATTTTGGATTTGATGGGTCCCATTTTATTACGGGAGTGTTATTTCCCTTGATACAAGAAGGCGGGTAGTATTTTCCAAAAAATTTAGCAGTTAAGTCGACCCAACAAGTGATTGATTATGTGGTTCTATCAAACCATCTTCGTGCACCTCCAGCCAATGAGATTGGGAAAACAACAATTCCCAGTTTATCATGATCTACATTGGGTAATTTGATTGGGTCAATAATTTTTATGTAGTATTCAATATGATCAACTGCGTCCTTCCCGTTTGTTCCACTAAAAGCATTGTTGTGCAGATCATCCAAGAATTTTCCTTTTAATTCGTAAGCATTTTCCCGTTAACAGTAATACTTGTAATCCCGGAATAGTAATCAGCTTTATCATTAGGTGCAAATGTTTCCATACATGACTTCTTTCCCTTGTCTGCCATAACTTTCTTCAATCGACTAGCTCTGATAAGTTCTTCCTATAACAAGGGTAAGAAAGATAGAAAAAATTTTAGCACGAAAACTAAATACGAAAACTAAGATTCTATTTTTGTTCCAGATGATCAATACGCCGTATCCAATGGAAGTGGATACTCCATATTAATCAGTTGAATCAATACGTTGTATTGGACAGAAAGTTGGATACGCCATATCCGATGGAAGTGGATACGCCGTATTCAGTTATCGACCAGAACAGTGTATTAGAAAAACAATTAAATTAAACAAGCAAATATACAAGCAAACAATTAAACTAACAAATATACAGAATATACAAGAATATACACCAATATAATTAAAAGTACTGATATAATCTAATGTTAAAAACCAAAACATAAAATAAAAATCAAGATTAATTTTCACTCCACGGCAGTGGCGCCAAAAACTTGATGTATCGTTGTGTGGTGTTTATTTTTAAGATTCAAGTTTTAAATTTATATTTTTCCGACTTAACCAAAAATAACACTTTAACGGGCAGTGTACCCGGACGGTGGTAGATTCGTGGTAAGTAGGGTGTCGAACACTTGAATAGAGGTTAAATCTCTCAATTATTTATATTTTGGTTATCTATTCTATGTTAATTCTAATCTAAGTCAAACCTATGCTAATCCTATGTTAGTACTAATCCTAATTCTAACAGGTAAAAGGGGAGTTTCAGCCTGAGAGACTGGCACGGGTTTGGTTGGTGATGTTGATCCCACGCCTTGATCGATTCTTTATGATATAAAGAGATTGTTAAACTTCAACTCCTTGACAAAGTATACATCTTCAAAATCAAGTTTATCTGTTTTGATAGTACCTTTACCAGTGATTCTTCCTCCATTTGCTCCTCCACCAAAAGTAACATAACCTCCATCAAATTCTTTGAAATCTGAAAGGTGAGCTATGTTTCCAGACATGTGCCTTGAGCATCCACTATCCACAAATCCTTTCTCATTTAGTTGGGAATTACTCTGCACATAAAAACTTATGAAGTTAGTTACCTTTGGGGACCCAAGCCATTACTGACTTGGATCTGCCTCGTGCATCAATATAATTATATTTGTTAAAGGTTAATGATGCACCATTGGGTTTGATTGGTCTCCAAACCCAACATGCTGAGGACTTAACAGCATTAAATCCCCTTGCCCTGACAGTATTAACATTTGGTCTAACAGTATTAACAACTTGTTTAGCAGTATTAATATTTTGAATATTAGACCTTTTTGTTAATGTTGTATTCTTGTATCACTATATGGAGAGTTATCCCATACTCTAGATTACTTGGTCCATATCACTAGATCCATTTGAATGGTAGGTCGCATACAAAAGCACGTAAACAAGTATAAATTGATAAACATAAACAAGCATGCAACGATAAATTAAGCAATCGAGATATAAACAAAACCAAACATTTACATCTTCATAATAATGTCTAATACCCGAACGTATTATCCTTTAAACATCATAATTAATACAAGAGTAATTCTTTTAGCTAAGGTAAACTAACCTAGTTAACGAATGATACCATAAACTGAACGATTACAAAAGTATAAGAAATTACACGTTGTCTTCTATGGATTGGAATGCGTTGCAAGACCTCTTCTGCGCTTTTTCTCTTTTAAAAATCAACTTTTATGGTTTAGGTATCAAGAATATGATTTAGCATACTTAAAACTCGTTTTTGAGTTTTGTATTTATAGGGCCTGGAAGTCGGTTCGATACGGCGTATCCAAGGAATTGGATACGGCGTATTGGGGGTTTCTTGGAGTAGGGACCACGTTTGATATCTTCCAAAATATTCAGATACTATATCTTCAATACGGCGTATTGATATCTTCTGGATACGGCGTATTGATCTTCTTTCTTTTGTGGTATTTGGTGAGTGCAGGTACGGATACGCCGTATCTTCCTTGATGGATACAGCGTATTGGTCTTCAGAATAGTAATCTTCACAATATCTTTATTTAAGCTCCAAAATGCGCGCCTTTTGCTAATATTCACCAACTACTCCATAATTACTGCCATTTTCAAATATAAACGATTAAGTAAATATTATTTGCAATAATTATATAAAATAGGTTAAATACATGGGATAAATGATGCTATAAAATAGACGTTATTTGATGTCATCAATCACATGACTACCATTAACCCATTATGTGTTATCACCGAAAAGCTAAAACTACTAAATCACGAAATGGAAGAGCTAAAAGTGGATTTTCGTAAAATGAATACGGATGATGCCAGAAAAATAACTATGTTGAGGTTAAAAGCATAAGGTCTAGTGAAATCAACTACGATGAGACCTACACTAAACCTAGCAATCGTCCAACCAACCTCAAAGACAAATTTGAGCAATGTCTGAAGGAATCTGGCGAAAGACAAGCAATCCAAAATGAGTGGATGAAGAAGATCATGATGAGTACTGATCTAAGTTTGAAAAATCATGAGTCCTCTATAGAAAGATTAGAGCAAAAAGTAAGCCATCTCGCTTAAGTAATCTCCACACACAAACCTAAACACACTCATATAACTGAGACATTTGGTGAAAAAGTAAAAAAGGCACATACTTGAGGAGAATAAGGAACCATCTGCAACTCATGATAAACCAAAACAATAATTACAAAAAGTATTTTCTTATGAAATCAAGGACTTACCCGCATACTGCTCCGCTACCCTTCAAAATAAACTTCCTCCGAAAGAAACCGATCCTGGAAGTTTCATCCTTCCTTGTATTATCGGTAACCACTCCATGAGTAATGATTTAGCTGATCTAGGGGCAAGTATCATCATTATTCCCTATTCCTTATTCAAAAGATTAGGACCTGGAAGCTTGAAACCAATTAAAATGGCTATCAAAATGGCTGATAGATCCATGCAATCTCCAAAAGGGATAAAAGAAAATGTACTAGTTAAAATTAGTAATTTCGTGTTTCCTGTTTTTTTCATCATTCTCGACAACATAGAAGATGAAAATGTCCTGATTATCCTAGGCAGACCCATGTTGGCAACTGCTCATGAAAAGATTGATATTTACGGTAAAAAGATCTCTCTAGGAGTTGGAAATGACCAAGTAGTTTTTAATATCAATAAGAGAGAATCTCTCGCATCTATTTATCCTATTTACATTATAAACGAATTTGATAAAACGCAAGAATTTAATAGTTTATGGGAATTTAAAAATTACTTATCACCCGAATACGAAACATCAGAATCAACTGAAATTAAGGAAGATTTCAGTATGGTGCCCTATTATCATGATAAAAGAATGAGCATATGATTGGAAGATTTTGTCGATATAGACAACATGTGGGATGACCTGGATCCAGTGATTCTAACCTATGAAGAGGCTAAAACCAAATTTTTAAAAAGCGGTGGTAGAATCCATCTACACAACCCTGATAAGTTACAACTCTCTTGCAAAATAGGATTTGTTAATTTTAACCCCTATGTCGAACCTCAAACCCCTTTAAACATAATATCCAAGAAAGCCTATAACACCATCATGAAACATGAGCTAATGTATTCAGGAATCAACATGGTGGGACTTGCTAAAAAATTACATGTGTTTATAGGAAATCACTAATTCTTGGTTGATTTCATCATTCTTGAAAACATTAGTGAATTTGTGGAAAGGGATTAACTGAAGTTCTATTTGGATGCCCTTTCAAAGAACAAATAGGACTAGTTGAAGACCGAGGTAAAGAAACACTTTGGTTTAAAATCGGTAATGATAAGATAATATTCCATATGCCAAGAGCTAAAAAAGCCTTGTTAGCCTTAAAATATGTCGGCTAATACGGAATTACATTAGTTTATATTAGCCGGACACGCAGGGACTAGAAATGTCAAAGCTATAACCAACGTTTTCAAGAGTTGGCATTGATGTGCGGGAGGATGTTTCCCGAAGAATCTGATGAAGTTGAAAAATATGTCGATGGTCTTCCCGACATGATCCAAGGAAGTGTGATGGCATCTAAGCCAAAGAAAATGCAGGATGCAATTAAGTTTGCTACTGAACTGATGGATCAAAAGATTCGTACTTTGGCTGAACGTCAAGCTAAAAACAAAAAGAAGTTTGAGTACACTTCAAGGAACAATCAAAACCAGCAGCAACCTTCCAAAATGTATAATGTGGCACGGGCCTATACTGCAGGGCCTAGGGAAAAGAAACCGTACAGGGGTCCTAAAACTTTATGACCTATTTGCAAACTACATCATGATGGGACAAATGTGCTCCCAAGTTGCTCCCACAATAGCAAGAGAACTGGCCATCTAACCCGGGATTGTAGTAGCCAGCCTGCAACTGCAACAACACAAAGAGCCCAAGGGGCATAATTCAAAGAATTTCACTTGCTTTGGGTAGAGCTCCGGGCTATTTCCAAGATGTAATGGCCTGAAGTTTATGAACAATTATAAGGGCAATCAAGCTGGGATATGGTAAGGTGGTGGCAAGTCTTATGTTGTAGGCATCTATTTGGTCAACACGAACTCTAGTGTTGTAAAGGGGTACGGTTCCTCCTAAACAAACAGTTTTGCTTCAATTTTTTTGAAATGGTGCCGATAGGAGTTTTTTGTCTAATGCATTTAGTTCTTTTGATTGATTATCATCCCAACTACATGTAACCTTTGCCTTTTTTTGTGTTTCTTGAATATTTCATTTATAGTCCCGTGACTATTTGACTTTCGTCGTTTATCAGCTAATGTACCGTGTTGTCAGTGGTGTTTTTATGATATTGTGGTGATTTATGGTTATTTGTAAAATAATAATTCCTTTTTGGAGTTTTATTATGTTTTTTGTATTTTCGGTGGTTTGTATCAGTGAATTCTTGAGAAATGCCGAACGATGTTCCTGACAAGTACGTTAATGTCCCAAATACAAAAAATATAAGGGTTTTTATTGAAGGTATTGAAGTGTAAATTGTCGTGATAAATAGTCTAAGCTTAATGGAAAAGTATTTTTAAAGTGAATAAAAATGCTAAGTAACTTTGGGGAGAATTTTACGGTTTAGTTTTACGAGCTTTTAAGTGATCCCTTTGGATACCAAATCCGGTTCTAGTCCGAACATCAAGGCATGATTTTAGCAATAATGTCCATAGTTGGTACACTTAAAATATCCTTATCCTTATTTTGGAAACACATAGTTCATTTTTTTTTAAAATCTCCTATCTTTCTCTCCCTTGTTGGTTCGTCCGAACACCACACACACACAAACATAATAGTTTTCACCTGTTGATCCAAAAAACATAATGTGATGGTGTTATATATTGGTTGAATATTGTGTCGTGTATTTATTTTAAACAACGTTTGGGTTGTCCGATTCGTGTCAAAATCTACATTTTTGAAGATTTTCTTGTAAGTTTTCAAATTAAATTTCGTTTGCCCTTTTGGGTTTATATTGATGCATAGATGTTAGTTGTACAAGTTGATCGTCATAAAAATCAATTTTTGGAAACGAAACATACACAAAAAGGGGCGTTTGGTTTGTTGGATTTAAAGAAGGAAGAAATGGGTTTTTGTAGTTTTGATGTTGTTGTCGTGATGGTTGAAAAACATATATTACTAAATATGTTATTTTGTATAATAGCATGTATAGCTTATTTTTGAGCTTATTTCATGGCTTATTGTGAGCTTATGGCTCGTGGTTTATTTTAAAAAACACAAGGAAATGTGTTTTGATTATTTACGTAGTATGGCGTATGTCATGGACTATTTTTATAGCTTATGGTGGTAACCAAATGCGATACGTTGTTATTAGTTAAGGTTATAGTTATTATATGGATTGTGGCAGCTTATGGATCAACGACCTAATAAGCCTATTTAAGTTGTGGCTTAATAGGAGGGCTTATTGTGGTCCGAATTATTTTTTACTTATTATTATGAGCTTATGTATAAAAATGGACCTTGGTTTTGGACTTGGATCGTATTTTGAACTTATAAATATCTTAATAGACCCTTATTGGGCCTTAAAGACAATAAGCGTTATTTTGTCGTTTATTAAGAGTTTTGACGGTATTTTTGAAAGTGAAATGTAGTTGAGAAGTGTATTGATTGATATTTTAGAAAAATACCTGTTAGTAATACGTTAAGATTTTAGGATTTTTGAAATTTTGTCAAAAGTTTTGAAAGTTTGAAAAAGTGTTTAAATACAATGTTAAAAACCTTAGAAACGTTGTATGAGCGTACGGGTCATGTCGAAATTTCGTAAAAAGTTTATACTTATAAATTTTACCTAAAAACATGATTTTTGGATTTTAAATAATAAAATATTATTTTATTATTTTATTTATTTAATAAATTCACTAAAAGACGAAAAATATTTTTCTCGAAAACATTTTCTAAATATGTTATTATGAGTAAACGTTCTATTTCAAACCCTATTATGAATTATTTTGCGGTGACTAAGGTGTGTTCAAATGGACTTATCGAGATATTATTACCCCCTTGCTCGATAAGTCCATTTGACAACCTTAGTCACCGCAAAAATAATCATAATAGGGTTGAAAGTAGAACGTTTACTCATAATAACATATTAGAGAAGTTTCGAGAAAAATTATATTTTTCGTCTTTTAGTGAATTTATTTAAATAAATAAAATAATAAAATAATATTTATTATTTAAAATCAAAAATCATGTTTTTAGGTAAAATTTATAAGTATAAACTTTTTACGAAAGTTCGACATGACCCGTACGTTCATACAACGTTTTCTAAGGTTTTTAACATTTATTTCAAACACTTTTCAAACTTTCAAAACTTTTTGACAAAATTTCAAAAATCTAAATCTTTAACGTTTACTAAAAGGTTTTTTCCTAAAATAGCATTCAATATCACTTCTCAAATACATTTCACTTTCAAAAAGTCCGTCAAAACTCTTATAACGACTAAATATCGCTTATTGGGCTTTAAGGCCCAATAAGGGTCTATTAAGATATTTATAAGTTCAAAATACGATCCAAGTCCAAAACCAAGGTCCATTTTTATACATAAGCTCATAATAATAAGTAAAAAATAATTCGGACCACAATAAGCCCTCCTATTAAGCCACAACTTAAATAGGCTTATTAGGTCGTGAGTCCATAAGCTCCACAATACATATATTAAGCTTAACCTTAAGCTAATAAGCTACGTATCGCATTTGGTTACCACCATAAGCTATAAAAATAGTCCATGACATACGCCATACTACGTAAATAATCAAAACACATTTCCTTGTGTTTTTTAAAATAAGCCACGAGCCATAAGCTCACAATAAGCCATGAAATAAGCTCAAAAATAAGCTATACATGCTATTATACAAAATAACATATTTAGTAATATATGTTTTTCAACCATCACGACAACAACATCAAAACTACAAAAACCCATTTCTTCCTTCTTTAAATCCAACAAACCAAACGCCCCTTTTTGTGTATGTTTCGTTTCCAAAAATTGATTTTTTTGGACGATCAACTTGTACAACTAACATCTATGCATCAATATAAACCCAAAAGGGCAAACGAAATTTAATTTGAAAACTTACAAGAAAATCTTCAAAAATGTAGATTTTGACACGAATCGGACAACCCAAACGTTGTTTAAATAAACTACCCGTAGCATAGAATCAACCAAAATATATATCACATCCATTATGTTTTTGGATCAAAGTTGAAAAACTATTATGTTTGTGTGTGTGTGGTGTTCGGACGAACCAACAAGGGAGAGAAAGATAGGAGATTTTAAAAAAAAATGAACTATGTGTTTCCAAAATAAGGATAAGGATATTTTAAGTGTACCAACTATGGACATTATTGCTAAAATCATGCCTTGATGTTCGGACTAGAATCCGGATTTGGTATCCAAAGGATCACTTAAAAGCTCGTATAACTTAACCGTAAAATACTCCCCAAAGGTTACTTAGCAATTTTTTATTTCACTTTAAAAATACTTTCCTATAAACTTAGACTATTTACACGTGTCATATTTACACTTCAAAACACTTCATTAACTTATTTGGACATTTAACGGACTTGTCACGGACTAGTTTTTCGGCATTTCTCAAAATTCACGGATCAAACCACCCGAAATACAAATAACATAATAATAACCTCCAAAAAGGAATATTATTTACAAATAACCATAAATCACCACAATTATCATAAAATCACCACTGACAACACGGTACATTATCTGAATAAACTGACGAAAGTCAAATAGTCAAGGGACTATAAATGAAATATTCAAAACTACAAAAAAGGAAAGGTTAACATGTAGTTGGGATGATATCAATCAAAGAATATAAATGCATAGTAGACAAAACTCCTACTGGCACCAGTTATCAAATAAAAAGTGTAGCATAACGGTTGTTTAGTGGAACGAAACCCGTTACAACACTAGAGTTCGAGTTTGTCCCTATAGTGCCTACAACATAAGACCTTGCCACAACATTACCATTCCCAGCTTGATTTCCCTGATTATTGTTCTTTAACTTCAGGCAATTACTCTTGAAATAGCCCGGAGCTCTACACTCAAAGCAAGTGAGAATTCTTTGATTTGCCCCTTGGGCTCTTTGGTTGTTGGCAGTTGCAGGCTGGCTTCTATAATCCCGGGTTAGATGGCCAGTCCTCTTACAGTTGGCGCACTTGGGGGCACACTGTCCATCATGATGGTAGTTACATTTAGGGCACAGAGGTTTAGATCCTCTGTACGGTTTCTTTTCACCAGGCCCTGCAATAAAGGCCCGTGCCACATTATGCCTTTTGAAAGGTTGTTGCTGGCTTTGATTGTACCTTGAAGTGTCCTCAAACTTCTTTTTCTTTTCGGCTTGACGTTCAGCCAAAGTACGAATCTTTTGATCCATCGATTCAGTTAGACTCAATTGCATCATGCATTTTCTTTGGCTTAGACACCATCACACTTCCTTGGATCATGTCGGGCAGACCACCGACATATTTTTCAACTTCATCAGATTCTTCGGGAAACATCCTCCCACACATCAATGCTAGTTCTTAAAAACGTTGATTATAGCTTTCCATATCATTACCTTTCACCTTTAAGTTCCACAATTCAATCTCAAGCTTCTTGATCTTGCCCCTTGGGCAGTACTTATCGGTCATCATCTTCTTCAAAGTTTTCTAACTCATTTCATATTGCATCAATATGACTGACTGTCCTAAACGTGGTGTTCCACCGCATCAAAGGCATTTCATGAGACGTACAAGTAAGCAAACTTGGTTTGTGATTTGACATGACTGTGCAATTGCTTATATAGAAAACATATTCCATCTTTTCGAAACCAACAAAGTAGAAAACTCCTTTAGTACCTTGAAATTCAGGGGTTGACATTTAAGGAAATCAATGTAGGTGCACTCACGAGCAATAGGCATTAACCTTCTTCCGTCACTCCCTGAATTATGGCTGTCATTGCCATTTTTTGCTTCTGTTTGTTGTGTTCTGCAATGCTCAGCAAACACCTTGCCATAATTGGATATAAGTGCCTTAATTTGAGCATCGGTCATAAGGGTAGTGGTTACGGCGGTTCTTTTTGGTGGCATTTTCTTCAAAATCACAAGAAAATATAATACACGTTAGATTTCTAACAATCATAAACGTGACATGACATATACAAAATAAATAAAATGAGATCACAACACACAGCGAGATATACAACTAAAGTGAAATCAACAACGACATAAATAAATCAACATCCATATATAACAATATCGATAATCATACATGATAGTTTGGTTACAATAACCAATACAATGAGATACAAAATGGAAATATTGTCCTAAGGTGATGCTAGCCAGGTAGATACCGCCCTGGTACAGGTCCATGGCTGGACCAGCAGCCGGGCCGGCACCTAGCCTCGCTCTCTACAAGTACAGCTGTGTGAAGATGATATCATTTGTCTTTAACCAATGTGTTGACTTGGGCTCTCTAAAGAGCTCGGTCATCTTGGGTGTCCTCTAATCAAAGGTATATCTCATGAGTATCCCGAGTAAGAGGAGTGGAAAGATCTGTCACTCTTTGGCTTAAGCCCTCAACAGTGGTCGGTGCTCTCTCCTCTATATCCCCAACCATGTCATTCCAAACATCCTTAATCCCATAGCCAACCTCTCTAGACATAGGGCGTCCAGGGGTGGCATCCATAGTAGCAACATCCAATCCAGGCTGTCTACCAGCAATAGCTGTTGAACTCTCCCCAACCACAAACCTACCGGTGGGAGCAATAAAATGAGCTCTCTTCTGAAGTGGCATGTTCGCCTAGGAAGATCATCTCTGTGTGAAGTAGATGGTAGTAACAAGGGTGGTGATGGTATCTCTAATAGATGGTGGGTGGGTGGTGATGCTGCTCTCAACCGAATCCTGGTTGTTCTGTAGCATAGTGGAGCCTATTCATAGGTAGGGCTAGTAACAATAGGTAGTGATTGTAGAGGTATATGGTGGAGATGGTACAGGCTAAAGAATAGTTAATAGAAGTGGTCAGTCCCTAGTTCACAATACACGTGTTATGTGGAGGGGGGTGGTGGTGGAGGGAATCTGGGGGTTGTGGCGATATAGTGGGAGTAAGTGGAGGAAGGTGGTGGTGTGAGTAGTGCTACAGCAACCATGGAATGAGTTGCATCAGTGCAGCTTGACCCTCGGTGTCTGGACTCGACGGATATCTAGCCCTGCAAGAATCTGGGTGATCGGTGGTGTGGGTGCAGAATCGTCCGTCTCAATTGCCTTTTCTCCTCAGCTGAGGGATAGGGTCTCTAAAGGCACAGCAGAAAGAAGTCGGCCAAAAGCTGGCATGCTTGATGACATAAAAATAACGTTTATTTATAGCATCATTTATCCACATGGTAATTAACCCATATCCACCACTCACCCCACCCCCCCTTATCGCAAAGAATTGTTACTTAATCGTTTTATCTTTGAAGATTGCAGTTAGATGAAGTAGTACTGGTGAATATTAGCAAAAGGCACGCATTCTAGAGCTTAAATGAAGATATTTTAAAGATTACTATTCTGACTACCAATACGCCGTATCCATCAAGGAAGATAAGGCGTATCCGTGCATGCACTCACTAAAGACCACAACGAGAAAAAGCTCAATATGCCGTATCTAGAGAAGACCAATACGTCGTATTCAAGATATAGTATTTGAAGATTCTAGAAGATATTAAACGTGCTCCCTACTCCAAGAAACTCCAATACGCCGTATCCAATCCCTTGGATACGCCGTATCGAACCGACTTCCAGACATTATAAATAGAAAACTTAAAAACAAGTTTTAAGTGTGCTAAATCATATTCTCGATACCTAAACCACAAAAGTTAATTTTCAGACGATAAAAAGAGCAGAAGAGGTCTTTCAACGCATTCTAATCCATAGAAGACAACGTGTAATTTCTTATACTTTTGTAATCGTTCAGTTTTTGGTATCATTCGTTAACTCGCTTAATTTACCTTGGGTAAAACAATTACTCTTGTATTAATTATGATGTTTGAAGGATAATACCTTTGGGTATTAGCCATTATTATAAAGATCTGAATGGTTGGTTTTGTTTATATCTCGATTGCTTAATTTATCGTTGTATTCTTGTTTATGTTTATCAATTCATACTTGTTTAAGTGCTTTTCTATGCGACCTATCATTCAACTGGATCTAGTGATACAGACCAAGTAATCTAGATGCCGAGATAGCTCTCCATATAGTGATTTATACATCTAGAATCATAGGATCACAAATATTGTCCTTCTAAAATCGTGCTAAGGATACGCTTCTGGCTTAACTAGTTAACGGAAATTGCCTTTGGTTTATTGAACATGTTGACTAGTAGGTGAATCTAGATAATTTAACAAATAATGTTCTGATTCCATTGGATAGTTAGACAAGTGGACTACTAGAGTATAAATTGCCATTAAGCAGTAAGTGGGTAAAGTCTCTATGAGCTAGGGTTTAACAAGATCACCATTGCTTTAATCCCTAAGATAGATTATAATCAGGTAATAAGGATGCTTTATGCGGATGCTTTAATTGTGACAGAATTAATGTGTCTAGGTCTTAGGATGAAGTCCCGCCTAAGTCTAAGAATGATATGCCTCTTCGAGATAAGTAATCATTGCACTGAATAAACAAACCAACCTTCTAATCGGATTAATGATGGCTAATACAGTTTTCTATCATAAGGCTCGACCGCTCTTTTATCTTCTGTTAATTTTCTTGCGTGGGTTAAAGTGTCTTGAATTGATTGTAGTCACCAACCAAACCCGTGCTAGTCTCTCAGGCTGAAACCCCCCTTTTACCTGTTAGAATTAGGATTAGAACTAACATAGGATTAGCATAGGTTTGACTTAGATTAGAATTAACTTAGATTAGATAAACCAAAATATAAATAAATTCACCGACCGAGTACACTGCCCGTTAAAGTGTTGTTTTTGGTTATGTCGGCAAAATATAAATTTAAAACTTGAATCATAAAAATATACACCACACAATGACACATCAAGTTTTTGGCGCTGTTGCCGGGGAGTAAAAATTAATCTTGATTTTTATTTGATATTTTGGTTTTTAACATTACATTAGATATACCCTTTAGGATTAGTGTAGTTTGGAGTAGTTTATATTCTTGCTTGTTTGCTTACTCTGTTTGTGTGATATGGCGTATTCAGTTCACTGAATACGACGTATTGGCTATTTAATAGTTTTTCTAGTAAGATTGTTACAGGATGGACGATCCGAACATTACTATGGAACAATACATCAGGATTGAGGAAGAAAAAGCTTGAAAATGCAGGAAAGTGTTTAATTAGGAAACTGCTAAGTATGGTAAAATCTGATATGATGAAGACATTCACGACCTCAGATCCGTTGAAGACGAATTCCCAGCTATAGCCTTTAATGACCAGGTATCATCTAAAACACTTTCTTGTGAACCCACGGTAAGTTCTCTTAATGATAAAATTGACTTCAGAATTTCGTTTGACGACTCCGATGATGAAGATTACATGGGAATTTTTGAAAAAAACTCGTTTTCTTATAAAATTATTTCTACCAATGATTTGAAAATGGATCCGGAAAACGATAATGAAAAGGTCAATTTGCCTTCACTTCCATCATATGAGCCTGCAATCAGTTGTTTTAATGATTTGACTTCTTTAAAGATTTGGGAATAAATTCCAGCCATTGTTTACGATGATGCTCAAACGTCTAAATCAGATTTATTAACTGAACCAATTTTAAACCCTCAACATATCGATGAATTTGATTTAAATGATGAAACATCATTGTCTAAATATGATGAAGAGGAATGAAACATTTTGTACTTTAATGATCTTTTCCCCTTCAACATTATTCATCCCGATGATTTAAAGTAAAAAAAAGACAATGATGATAATGAGATCGATATAATACAGTCTTCGGAGGGTAATGAAATTACACAAGGGTCAAATATGCTTTCTAAAACAAGTCACAATAAAATCACTAAAACTTTTAGAACAAGAAGTTTTTGATGGGTTTAAAAGACATCAAGATGATTTTTAGAGTTACTACTGCTCAAGTATGTATTAGTGCTGTCAAGCATAACTTAGTGCTGCTGGTAATACTAATGAAAATTATACCAAGTAGTTAGTACTGGTAGTATAAACGTTACTACTGCTAGTTACTATTGTTAGTATAATTAGTACTGTTAGTATAAAGTTACTGCTGCTAGTAGAAGTTAAGACTGCTGACTGATGCATAAGGTAGCCATCCAAGAAATGTCTGAAACTCTCAGAAATGGCAATAATGGAACATCTAAGTCAAGAGTAATGAAACTTCTACGGATTGACAGCTATACAAGCACAACGGAACAATCTTGGAAGAAGGTCAATGAAAGCGTGAATACAAAGTCTATGTCTACTCAAGTTTGGAAGCGAACAATGAAAAGACCCCATTAACACCAAAAGATTCCCGCACACAAAAGAAGGGAAAACCCTATAAAAGCTTACAATAACGCAATTTGGTTGAGACCTATTCAAGTAGGCGGAATATATAGAGTCAGAATATTCGGAGATGTCTTATCAAAGGGAACAATCACGAAACCTCGTACCAACATGAAGGTCAATCTATGGAAGATACCCTTACAATTCAAAGAGTGAATCACAAAGAGGACAACAAGAAACTCAATTTGATTTATAGAAATCCGAGCTTCGACGGATCAGCCCATTCGAAACCTATGGACAGACATATTAAAACATGGAAATACAAATCGGGCAGTAATGAGCAAGGTACTAACATGAAAGAAGATATGGAAGACTAGCTAGCTCTACTGAAGCAAACCCAACAAAAAAATTAGATGAATCAAGTCAAGTCAATTTCAACTACTATTGAAGCTGATTCATACTTGATACGCCGTATTGGATCTTCCCAATACACCGTATCCACTAGGCTGAACCGTACACTGATGTACGAGATAAGAAAAATGATGATTCCATTTCCAAGTCTTGAATGTTTGAGCTATTATAAAGAAAAGAAGGGATTAGTGACCATAATTCTCGGACAGCTTTACTCTGAAGCTTCACATATTAATAATTCCCATACCTAGAAAGAAAATACCCAGGGAGTTTTCACTTTATACCTTCCTATTTAATAATTCTTCTTCAATAATGACCCTTGTTGACTTAGGAGCTAGCTTAAGTGTTATGCCTCTCTCGACCTAGTCCTTAACTTAGGAAATAGGTGAATTAGCTTCACTAACTAAGTTAACATTAGAAATATATATAGGACTGTGAAATTATCCAACAGAAATAGCCGAAAATGTACTAGTTGAATGTAAATTTGTTTTCCCAGTAACTTTATAATTCTAGATATCCTGATGAGAATCAAAGTGCCCCTTGATCGCTCGAAGACCATTTTTGTCTACCGCACCGGCTAAGATTTATGTTTACAAAAGAAAATTCCTATTAAGGTCGGCGAGAAAGGATTAATTTCCACAAGTGTGAAACCAGCGAGTAGTTTAATTAAGAGGTCTACTTGCTAATTATGAGAGAAAGAATGGAACTTGATTAGAAGCTAGGCATTATGGGAGAGACTTTGGTGTGAAATAGAATCAATAAGACCCATTCTATGGAGGATACACTGATTAAATAATCTACATGAACCATTTAAGCTTAGGAGAAAGTACGGATATGTTTGTATGCCACCAATAAGGAATGTGAGGTAATTTGAGAAATTTAGAACTAGGATGATGAACTTGATGTTGGGATGTGGTATGATTTACCCTAATTATTGTACTATGAGAAGAAGAACCCGATATATAGATTATGCTCCACAACTTAAATTTTCTTGCATGATAGATTTGAATTTACAACAAGCTAACTTTTTTCTCCCCCATGTAATTTGTATAGTTAACGTGATGTACCAAAATAGTTTCATAATTTTATAATAAAGATAAGATGGGATAGCAACGGAATAATATTGTAGGAGCTTTATTGAATGGCCTATGTTTTTTATTTAGGCGAACCATGTTAAGAGAAGCTTGGGATTAAAACAAAACGGTCAAAGGATAATTACCTATTTACAATGGTAATAGGAAGTAAATTACCAAATGTGCGATCACATCTGAGTTTTAAACACCTACACTAAATGAGCAATGCACAAAGAATTCTCCAAAATTGAATGTAAGTAAGAAGATGATAGAATAATGGAATCTTGCACCCATACCAAAAGCTTAAGGGGTTCTACAAATGAGTAATGAACTCAGGACCCGATTACATTCGAGATTCGAAGACGGAAGAATGGCTCAACACGCACACATTAGCGTGCATGAGATGAATGGTTAGAAAGCTGAAGAAAATCAAACTGTAAAGACATTCACTGGAAACAAAAATGCTGTCCGGGAGACAACCCGAATGTTATGTTTAATTTTATCGAGTCTGTCTTCCCCAGACATCAAATTACGTGCTTTATCCCGCCATACCATACGGCGTTATTGAAGTTTGACATTATCAGTATCTTTACTTTTATGCACTTTAAAAAATATTATGAAAGTCCTGGCAATACGGCGGATTTATTACATTGATACGCGGCGTATTTACCAAAACACGACTTGTATTAGTGTGTTTATTTAGTTTTAAATTAACCGTAGTACTCCCAAATGATAGGAATACACATTTTTTTTCCTATATTTTACAACACACCTTATGAAATAATATCAAACGAATATTGGTGGAGATTTTACAAATCTGAAGATCTAGAAGTATATTGTAGTCTTGAATACTTTAAGGGCGTATATTCAGACACAGAACTGCTAAGTACACTCAACATTGAGAATCTACCGAGAAAATGATCAGATAGTTTCTCATTCTAAATTCTTTTTAATTCCCTGTATTTTAATGTTTTTACCATACAATGAGGACTTTGTAATAATTCAAGTGGGGTTAATTTAAATGTTTACTGTCTTAATTTTCACACTAAAATCTAAATTATGCTCAATTTAAAAAAAATCAGCGTAAGATACCTTTTGGGAAATTACTTGATACAATCAGCCCTCACAACAATATCCCTGTGTAGATATAATAAGATTTAACCATATCCGTTTCCAAATTGTTTAGCCCATATTCCATAAAAATGTATGAATTATGGTCGTAGTGTGAGTCTTTAGAACTTGGCTATGTATTATCTATTACGAGACGACAAAGATAAGTACTATGAGTTTAGATGGAATAACTTGTTTAAATTGTAAAATTTTAGGATTATACACTCAAATCGCCTTTACATGTTGCTTATTAACTAACTACACCAGTTAGTTAACCCCCGTATAAACCCTTTGTTTACTCTCACTTTAAGAGTAAGATACCCCTAGAACAACCAGTAGAGTCAATCCTTTAGGAACTGCACCAATTATTTGTTTCGTTACACCTTAGCCTACCTTGTTAGATTAAGTTTATTTTACAGTTGCTAGTTGCTTAAAGTGTAAAGTTTGTATTTCTCGAGTCTTGTATCTATTTTGGTATAGTTGGAAGAAATTTGAACATCGCAAATGGGAATGTATATTTTAGTCAAAACTCATGTATTTTTACTACCATCACAATTAATGGTATGGCCAAAGAATGAAGGAATTATCAAAGGAATTATCCGGAATTATTATGATCGTAAAGATGGTGAAACTACACCGAGTTTCATAGGATAGTGTTTAAAAAAAATCAAAAAAATTAGAAAAATAGCAACAAAAAAAGAGAAGGAAAGTTTGAAGATAATCATTTCGCAACTACCGAAAGAATTACACGAAGGATCGATTATTCGTTGATACGTCTAAAAAAATCAACGATGTAGAGTATTGTATAAAGTGGAAGATATCGCCACTTTTGTGACAATCCGTCAAATTCAGGTCGTTATTTTATTATCGAGTATTAAATATAATTTTCATTTTTATGTTGAAATATGAACTCACGACAAAACAGGAAGAAATTAGGGTTTATGATTGTAATTTACGCGACGTTTACAAATAATCGATGAATCCTACGTTAAGCATCGATGATTATAATCTTCATCATTTTCATTTTTCCGTTATGTTTCGCGTTTACGAAAATTCTTGCTAAAACTCGCGTTTTTACCTTTAAACTTTACCTTTTCTTAAATTACCTTACACAATACTTTAAATAAACTTATAACATAAAAATAAAAAAAAATACATTTTCCCAAACCCAAGGCCATAGGGCCGGTTTCTCCATCCCCACACACAATCACACTTACACATTTCTCTTTTCTATAACTCATTATCACATTTCATATTTCCATACATGCAAAAACTTCTCATTTCTCTTCATTTCAAAAAAAAACATTTCTCTCCTTCTTCTTCCTCCCCATTGCTGCCGTACACCCTAGGACCACCACCACCATCCTCACAAAATTTTCCTACTCCTTTTATCCATTATAACACCATCCTTAAGTCTCTTGCAAAGTTTGGTGCAATTTCATGAAGATTTGAAGGAGTTTAGGGCTTGTTCTTGAGTTTTCTTGAAGCTTTTGATTGGGGTTTTCTTGGGGAGATTCTTGGTGATATTTAGGAGGTTTAGAAGCTTAGTAATCTTGGGTTTCTTTGGTTCGAATTCAGCCAACACAAGAAAGGAGGGTTTTTGTTGGATTCACTAGTCTAAATCTTCATTTTTGTAAGCCTAATCTTCTTTTATTTGTTCTATCTTTTTATTTCTTGTTTTCTTTAATTTTAATCCATGAAAATGGATGCTTAGGTTCTGTAAATATTTATATGATGATGATCTTGAGGGTGTTTTGGATTAGTTATGGCATTGGGACAGATCTTGGATAATTAAAATGATGTTTAAAAAGGTTTTGAGATGAAACATTGGGACTGTTTTCAAAACAGTAGCTAAAACGTATCATAGCTCTAAAAATTTAGCTTGGGGTCTGTGAGTAAAATTCATAGGTAGTTATATATATGTCTCAGCTATATGAGATAGTTGGATGCTCAACCAACTCCTCCGGATGAGGGAGATATGGTCAAAACACGAAAATAGGTCAAAACTGGACATGTGTTTAGAATACGAGTTAAACTCCAAATTTTTGGGTCAGTAGTAGACATCATAAGGAAACCATATCCTTTGACCTCACCTTTATTGCTATCATGATTTGAGATTTATGGCCATTTTAGTAAAGTATAAAAATTTTGCTAACTTTCTGTTTTGGACAACCAGGGGTAAAATGGTCTTTTCACATAGTTACGAAACTTTGTAAATTATGAGACTTGCATTTATGGAAACTAGACTCAAATAGCTTTCTAGGGGTGAAAGCCTCATCAATAGAACATTTGTGAGCTAGGAGATATGAGTCCTTGAAGTCAAGTTAAATTCAGAAACCTAGTTTTTACGTCTAGTTTAAAAATTGTAAAACGTATAGTACACCGGGATAAAATAAAAGTTA
>BQNB010101308.1:0-18348 GCA_026074375.1 Tanacetum coccineum | reverse complement strand
TAGTTAGACTGACTTTGGCCCATCTGGGTGTAAAATAGAAGTGCACATAGTTAGTGTACATGGCAATGACAAATTGGTTTATTTTAGCTATATGAATGGATGAACTTAACATTGACCGTTTTGATTTTTCATACTCCTTGCACTGTAAAATTACAAAAAACTACCCTCATTTAAAAAAAAAAACCCGCGCTTACAAACCTCGTTAGATAAAAAAAGTCAAAAAAAATCTTAATTAGATCGCGTATGTTTGAGTTACATATCATAATAAGGTTGGATCAGGTGGTTATCACTCATGCATCTGGAGACAGAGGTCAGGGGTTCGATCTTTACTATTTGCAAGGCCGGATGTCCTTTTTTACCTTTGGTATAACCGGAAGCAACCTCTCTACCTTAGTTAGTGATATGACTGTCTACGTCTCAACCTCGGGGTATGACTGTCTACGCCTCAACCTCCCCTATACACCGTGAAAGACGGAATTGGTACCCATAACCCGTAGAAGACGATATTGAGTGTTACCTTACCTTATATTTGAGTTACATACTCGTCATTTATAAATAGTTTCAATAGAGAAAACTTCACCATAAATCATCACTTCACCTTTCTAGGCTTCTATTCAGGAAAATTATCATTGGTGCATTATGCTAGACTGTTACTAATTTTTGCTAAGTTAAACTTTCATTTACATTGCAAATTTATCAAAAGTTAAACCTGTGGGTAGTTAAGTCATTTTAAAATACTTGAATTTGGATTCGACATTTAAACAAACATGTCAAGAATGGTTTGTTTTCACATCGCATTGATTTGGTCATGCACAAAAACCGTTCTTTTTGAGGGTACAAATTTACTACCACTAGTTATTGTGGTCACATTTTAGACGAGGTCTGGTCATAAATAGAAAATTAAACATTTAGGTCAATTGATTTATTATAGTTATATTGTTGTTTATCTAAGAAATTGTATATTTGGTATATATAGGTTGGATGTCATGTCACTAATGTTTGATAACTTAAATTTATTTATTCGAATATAGGTTAACACGACTTGTTATGTCATATAGATCAGTATACAAACTTGATAGAATACTCATTCAAAACTTAATACTATAACTTATAGTAGGGCTAATGGTCTAAAAATGTATAGAAGTGTCCCCGTTTTTTTAGGCATTCATCTTTTAATTATTCTTTTGTGTGCAACGAATATGCTAATCTTTCTTTTATAGCAATGGTTAGGAGATAATTTGACGTGTCACCTTATTAACCTATTTTCCCCGTTTTCCTCTTTTAGCCAATGTTAGATTTTGCCTCTAAACTTTTAACTTTTGACATTATTCACTTTTTAACCCTTTTAAGTGTTAACAACTTATTTACTTTATTATAGATCCCTACACTTTATTTATTTATATTTTCCACCCTTTAATACTACAAAGTTAATTGATTTTCAACAATTATAATAACAAAAGAAATTTCAGTGCCTGAACATTTCATTGATCATAAATGTTTATGAATGACCATCAATTAGTGCCCGTATGATGTACAAAATAGGCTATTTTGTTGATGGTTCATTCATAAACTGTTAGCTTTCAGCTTAGTAGTACCAACCTAGTACTAATGAGTTTTGTTCAGAGTTTTGTTCGAATATTACAGACCCATACACAATTAATGTTTACCAACCTATGCCCTCACATGTACAAAATGGGCATACTAACAACTGTTTCAACATCAGTCGCGATTCAAGGCAGTGTTTTGACTACTGCCTTATTTTCCCAACTTCCATGGGAGGATTCTTGCACTTGGCATCCTCAATGCAGCTTGTTGTGGTTGTTCTTGTGGTTCTTGAGTTGGTTGTTGAGTTGGTTCTAGCACTTGGTCCTGAGTTGGTTCTTGAGTTTGCTCTAGTTGAGTTAGGTCTATCTCAGCTTGATCTTCAGTCTGCTCTACTTGGTCTTCAACTTGTGTCTACTTAGGTTCATGTTGAGTCTGTTGTGGTGCAGCTTGAGTCTGCTCTGGTTCATCTTGCAATCCAAACCATTTAGCAAAGCCAGAAGTCTCAAGAATCTTTTTACCTTGTCTTTTTTGTGTTCCAGCAGTTGACACAGGTTTCTTTTTTGACCAACCAGCACCTCTACCTATTGACCCACTAGCACATTCACTTAATCCAACAGCACCTCTACCTCTTGACACACTAGCACCACCAGTCCCGCCAGCTTCTCTACCTATTGACCCATTAGCACCACCTCTTGACCCAACAGTACATCCTCTACCTCTAGGCCCTATAACACCTTCTCTAGTCCCACTAGCACCTTCATCTATCACTGGACCTCTCTGAACAACATCAACCTCCTTAAAATCACCCACTGGTTGCTTCTTTATAGGCCTACCTACCACTCTTTTGGGTTTTGGTGTTTGTTCAACTACATGTTCCTTGCAACTTGATTTGTTGTGTCCAGGTTTTTTGCAGTTTGAACAACTTCCATGTGAACCTACCTTAGAGACTCTAGTTGAACTACCACCCTCACCTATAGCTCTAATTCTTTTCTTTCTAGGCCTACCAGGCATTTTTCTAGGTTTTGGTGGCAAGACAGTGGAGTACATGCTCTGATCAAGCCAGAAATTCATACCAGGGACTGGTTTAACATAGTTGTGGTAAGCAACAAAATACATGTCTGTTTCAAACCAAGTTGGGACATAACTCTCAGGTACCCTATTTATCAAGAATATTATCTTTGTGGCATGAACACAAGGTAGTCCTGATAACTGCCACATCCTACAACTACATGTCCTCTTACCTTCATCTATTGTGAATCCTTCACTCCTTGATCTCACCTCATAAAGATTCCCACCAGCATGTATTACATGCCAATACCTGCAATGATTGGTTATTAGTGTGAATCTAAACAAGTTATATAAAACTAATAACATTGAATATGAAAATACCTTTGTTTTTCCTTCAGCCATTCCAATCTCTTTTTGATGTTGGGACATACCCCAGGGTTTCATTTCCTACTAATTTCCCTTATTTTGTTCATCATTTCAAGCACAATCACTCTAATGGCTTCCAGCATAGTTAAGAGTGGCTTATGTCTAACATTAACAATCACACTATTAAAGCACTCACTGAAGCCATTCTCTATTGCTTCACAACCTCTGTCAACCTCAAAAAAGGCTCTTGACCAAGTTTTTGGATTCTTATCCATAAGATACTTATGTGCATTTGGGTTAGCACTCTTTATCTTATCCATAATCTTGTTGAAAAGCTGAGGGTATGAGGCTTTAGATGCTGCCCAGAACAATTGCCTATACTCTAAGCCAGGGTATTGTTTCCTAAAGTTTTCATAAATATGCCTTGCACATTGCCTGTGCTCAGCATTTGGCATTACATCTTTAACAACTTCAATATACAAACGAAATTTAATTTAATTAGAATAAATAAATTGGTTGGGAAAGTTTATAACAGATATAATTGCTTACCTTATGTTGATCAGACATTAGAGTTAGCCCATTGCCTCTGCTGCAACCCAAGTCTTCTTCCAGCAACTCCAAAAACCAAGTCCAGTTGTCTTTGTTTTCAACATTTACCACTGCCCAAGCCACTGGATAAATGTGGTTATTCCCATCCCTTCCAATTGCTGTAAGTATTTCACCTTGATTAGGACTTTTAAGAAAACAACCATCTAAAGCAATTATTTTCCTACAACCTGCCTTCCATCCATCTGCCAGTCTAGCAAAACACACATAAAACCTATCTGTGGACCCATGATTGGAATCTAAAATAGCTTTTCCATAAGATCTAAGCATAGAATAATGCTCATCAATGCTCTTTTCATACTCTGTCAATGCATACTTCTTAGCATTTGTACATTGATTGAGACTGACCTTACACTTATACTTTTTCATCACTAAATCAGCTATATCACACAACCTGATATCTGGGTTAGCCCTAATCTTATCACCAAAGATTTTTGCAATCCACTTATAGTTGACCAATGCACCAAAGTTGAAATTCCTAACACATGTATGTTCATCATTTAAGGATATGCATTGAAAAGTTTTTTCATCAGTCATCCACCTAGCATAACATCTCCAAGGACATTTAGGCAATTCATCACTACTAGCACAAGGGTACTTGGTCTGCTTTCTTTGTTTACCTTTCTCGGGATCAGACACCCTAGGTGGTCTTTGTCCACACTTTGCTACCACCCTAACTTCTCCACTCCTTTCATACCACAAAGAGAAACCATTTGCCAAAGCATAGTAGGTTAGGCACTCTTTGAACTGGGCAACACTTGTATACTTTTCACCAACCTGCAATATAAACATATATATGTGTTAGTATACATCATTTGTTCATTTAAAATAGAAACAAACATTAAAGTTCATATGCTTTTACCTTTGGTTTCCTTAGTCTCCAGTGTGTAGTTTCATCATACATTGGATACCTCTCCATATGTTTTTCAACAGAAATGAAAGGATCTTCAGTGATTCCATCTTTATCAGCAGTCTTAAGACTTTTCAGCAGCTCATTCATGTAAATATCATGTTTCTTAAAAGTCTCACCTCTAACATTATCCGCATGTACACTGTTTTCTTCATTTATAAACATATATAAACTATATATATATATATATATATAGAAATATATATATTATATATATATAATATTATATAGTAGTTAGTATACATCATGCTTTTACCTTTGGTTTCCTTAGTCTCCAGTGTGTAGTTTCATCATACATTGGATACCTCTCCATATGTTTTTCTATAGAAATGAAAGGATCTTCAGTGATTCCATCTTTATCAGTAGTCTTAAGACTTTTCAGCAGCTCATTCATGTAAATATCATGTTCCTCAAAAGTCTCACCTCTAACATTATCCGCATGCATACTGTTTTCTTCATTTGGCTCATTCATTTCTTCATCTGGTTTATCTTTTGCTTTAGCCTTTGCCTTTCTATTAGCTTTCATCCTATTTCTAAGTTCAATTAATTTATCTTCACTAGGAATAAGATAGTCAACTGACTTATTTGACTGATAGTCACTATCATCATCACTCTCATACTCAGTCTCAAAGTCAAGTTTAACAGTACATCTCCTAGTTTCAACAACATCTGATGCATCTTCAATAACCATTTCTTTTCCCTTGTCTTTAGTATTAGTCCTAGCTTCAACACCCTGTGTAGTACTATTCCTAGCTTCAACACCATCTATAGTACTAGTCCTAGCTTCAACACCCTCAGTTTCAACCTCCATCTCAGCCCAATCAACCATTTTATTAACAGAAAAATCATTGCAATACCTCTTTTTAGGAGGGCCTATTTTCTTATAAACACAAGCATCCATGTCATATGTAATAGCTTGACTTAAATACTATGAAAGATTCATATCTAAGTGATTAAGATAAAGAGTAAGCCTACCAAATGTTTCTTCAACATCAAGAATGTAATAGATCGACCTATCATCACTAACCCTAACTAAACCCCTTTCTAAGTATTGGCTTGGTACTTGGTAATACAAGCCTTGAAAGTAGCAGCCACACTTTTCTTTTAAAAATTCAGCCAACTGTTCATAAGGCATCCTTGGAACACCAATTCAAGGATGACACCATCAACATAAGTTAACGGTAAATGGGCAAAGTAGCCATCATTATAAACATCAAATTGATGCAGGTCGGTACCAGGGATCATTATGATAGATTAAAGAAAAAAATTAGGGTTCTTCAACAAATTAAATTAGGGAAAACTAACCACAACCGATTAAAAAAAATAAAAAAGTAAGAAATTTTGGCATACTTTATTACATAAATTAGGGTTCTTGGAGTATCTTTCTATTATTAAATAACGAGAACTGATGATTGTTTTAATTAGGGTTAAGAATGAATTGGGGATGAAGATGATTTTGGTGATTGTGAATTTTGATTGTGGTTAAGTGTTTACAAGTGTTATAAAACCCTACACTCAAACCTGGAACTTTCATTTATGCCAAAACGGACCCCCCAAAGTGTATAACGGGAAAATTCTAACGGAAAACGAGAAAAAAATGGGTTAATAAGATGCCACGTCAGATTTACCACTAACCATGGCTATAAAAGAAAGATTAGCATATTCATTGCACACAAAAGAATAATTAAAAGATGAATGCCTAGAAAAGAAAAACGGGCATACTTCGATGCATTTTTAGAGCATTAGTCCTTTATAGTAAACCATATTAAGTACATTTCGTAGTAGCTTAGACAAGATAACCTTATTCATTTTTGACATATAAGTGTAACATGAAAACATAATTGTTTAATGAAAAGGAAATCAAACAAAATGCTAATTCGCAGCCTATTGAATCATTGCTATAAGAATCTTTGTTCAAAAGTTCTCGTAAATCTGAATAGAATAACAAGCATTACAAAAAAATGATGTTGTATTCCCAATTTTAAGAGGCCAAGTTAATTAATCTCACAAAACACTTGATTGTATACTTTTTTATTTATTTATAAACAGTGAAACTGACCAGATGCACAAGATACATTGTGTGTTCTTGGCACACTTGATTGGATACTTTTTTTCTAAAGTAAGGAACATTCATAGATTAGTGAATATCCGTTTCTTCAATTATAAATGCTTTAAGTTTAGGAATCAGTTCCCCTTGAATCCTTAACCCCTCTCTTATAGCATTTCATAAGTTATGCCCGCTAATATCGCCGACTTGAGCTTTCAAGCTATTAATTTAAGTGAGCAGCATTATGTCTTAATACGCATGTAATGTATAAAGAAGTAGGTAATACTGTAAGTTGTTGCAAGAGCGCCATTTGTTGAGATACAATGTGTTGTTATCTATTGTAAACCATTTGTTTTTATTATTTGTTCTTGATTTTTTCAAGTGCTAACTGATATAAAATGCGCATTCGAACACATGTTTAAATTTACTTACTATTGTGATTCTTGACCATTTTGACACACTCTATACACGAGTCTAAGTATTGTTATTGTGATTCTAGATTTTATTAGGTCATAACAAGGGCGGTGAGTTCATTTTTTTGCATATGCATGTCTTTTAGTAGTGAGTTAGTAAACTTTTGGTTAGAGTATTGTATCAGCTCTTTCTTCATGATTCCCATAATCTATTAGTCTATTCAGTTTCTATAAATGCTTTGGTATAAATATGCTCTTTTATCAGAAGAGCTAAATGGTTTAATTTAGGTTTGTATTATCTTTTTTAGAATAGTGTGTTGTGTAGATTTTATTAAGAAAATGCTTTACTCATTTATACAAGTTTTCTTCTCTACTTGGTTGCAAGGTCATTTGGTCACTTTAGCGATTTTACTCTAAGGTGAATTTCATCTGTATTCAACATGTTTCCAAGCTATGGTGATATGCGGGTGCATTCGCTTGAGTGTGGTTGCTTGCAAAAACTATCCCGGACACGATTCAACGCGATTCATAGGACTTTTCCCCAGCGATTAAGATTCCACTCCCTTAGCTGCAGATTCTTCAAAGTTAGGCTGGCGTTGGCAATGTTTTGAAAACCGGGTCAATAATCGACCCGGTCGAGTCACCGGGTCACCGGGTTACCGGTTCAACCGGTTGGCCCGCCGGGTCAACCCGGTTTTCAAAAAAAAATTTAAAAAAATAATATTTTCAATAATACAAAAAATTATATATATAAATTATGAATATACTTTATATTTAGCCTAAAAACGATTTACTACCAAATATAACATGTAACAAATAAAATTACGTTGCAAATATATATAAAAAACTTATTTTATTTATAAAAAAACATGAAAAAACCCAAACCCGGCCGGGTCAAACCGGGTCTCGAGAACCGGGTTGACCCGGGTCACCTTAAACCCGGCGGGTCAAACCGGGTTTCGAAAATATAAAACCCGGTTTAATTTAACCTGTTTTTTCGACCGGACCCGGTTCAACCGGTTGACCCGGCCGGGTCGAACCGGGTTTCAAAACATTGATTGAAACCACTTAAAAATTGGTTAGTCTTCCATTCTTGGTCGTTTACTATGTGTCTTTCGAAATAACTATTTGTTGTAAGCGAAGAACTTTGTATAATATTGATGGAGAAAATTAAATTAAACCTGTGTTTAGATGTGTGTTTTGAAAGTGAGTATCTCAACACAAGATTCAGAATCAGATAATCGGATAATTATTTACATAAAGTTGGAGAGGTAAATTACTACACCAATGTTTTACAATATTATCTTATAAACTCTCTTGCTAATTACATTTATTTGTCTACATTACATCAATCATAACTTATCTAAATGATAGGCAATAGTTGGAACAACAAAAAACAATAAGGGCTAATGACTTGAAAATGTATCAAACTTGTCATTTTTTGTTATTGTATGTATCCAACTTGAAAATTCGGCCTATTATATATAGTCTGTTACCTCTCATTTGCAACGTTAGTCCATTTAACTAACGAACAGTTGCAACGTTAGTCCTTTATGCTAACGACTGTTTGCAATTAACTCAAAATTCAGTTATGTTACAAAAATATATTTTCAAGTTATTTTAAAATTTATACACGTTTTTACAAACATTTTATATATGGTTTATACACGTTTTTTTATTTCGGTTTCAGTTTACGAGCAATAATAAAAAGAATTAAAAAAAATTAATAAATTAATTTTTTTTTTATTATTACTCGTAAACTGAAACCGAAATTAAAAAAAATTAATAAATTTTTTAATTTTTTTTATTATCGCTCGTAAACTAAAACCGAAATAAAAAAAATTTAATTTTTTTTATTATTGCTCGTAAACTGAAACCGAAATAAAAAAAATTTAATTTTTTTTATTATTGCTCGTAAACTGAAACCGATATAAATTTTTTTTATATTTTTAATTTTTTTAATTATTGCTCTTAAACTTAAACCGAAATAAAAAATATAATTTTTAAATTTTTTTTATTATTGCTCGTAAACTGAAACCGAAATAAAAAAAAATTAATAATTTTTTTATTTTTTTTTATTATCGCTCGTAAACTGAAACCGAAATAAAAAAAATTTAAATTTTTTTATTTTTTTATTATTGCTCGTAAACTGAAACCGATATAAAAAAATTAATTTTTTATTTTATTTTTAATTATTGCTCTTAAACTTAAACCGAAATAAAAAATATAATTAAATTTTTTTTTATTATTGCTCCTGAAACCGAAATTAAAAAATTTAATAAATTAAATTTTTTTTTATTATTATTGCTCGTAAACTGAAACCGAAAAAAAAAATTAATTTTTTTTATTTTTTTTATTATTGCTCGTAAATTGAAACCGAAATAAAATAAAAATAAATGGACTAACGTTGCAACTGTTCGTTAGTTAAATGGACTAGCGTTGCAAATAAGAGGTAACATACTACATATAATAGGATGAATTTTCAAGTTGGATACATATAATAACAAAAAAAAAAGATGGCTACATACAATAACAAAAAATGACAAGTTGGATACATTTTCAAGTCATTAACCCAAACAATAACAAACAAGTATCAAAATATAAATGTTTCTTCCAATAATACATTAAAGCTCCCCGCCTAACGGGCGGGCCTTGAAACTAGTACCATAATATAAAAAAGCAAAGTCGTAAGCCAGCAGATAAAAGGAATAATACTGTGGTCTCAGAAGGCGAGATGTTAGAATAAGCATGAACAGTTTTGAGCGACATAGAGACCGGATACAAAGAGAATCCATCACTTAGTAAGATGGTATTTATTGAGTTCTTAATTTGACTAATAAGATATTGTGGAGAGCACAAGGTACCAACAAGTAACAACCATCAGATTTGTTCTAATCTAATCATGAGAAGGGTCAAATATTTTACTTAAAACAAGACCAAAACCAACTTTCCTTTATGATTATGTTAAAAAGTACCAAAGTCTAATGCTATTAGTATTATTTATACGCGTTCTTATTGCTGGCATTACGTTAAGATTCATGACATTTTCTAAACCTAACCAAATAATATGATGTGATCTTCACATAAACATGTGGAAACCAGGAAGGTTCATAGTTTAATGTCAAAGCCAAAAAGATTTCACTTTTATAAATACTTGTGGAAGGTAGGGTGGGTGAAGTTGGATATTGACCAAGACAAACTACAACATCGCAAGATTTTTAGGCTTTGTTTTCGAATTTAGAGAGAGAAAAAAAAGGATAAGGAAAAGAAATAAGTTGAGAGATGTTAAGAAAAGCAAACCGCAACCTCATTTTTCGTATTCACAAGTAAAAGAAAGAGTAAAGTGCACAATTTATCGCTCTGGTTTAGCCAAACTGCATGTGTAAGTCTTGCGACTTTGAAAGTGCATGCGGGTGTCCTTACAGGGAGTTTCCTACAGGGTTTATGCCCCCACTTTCAAGGTTCCATTTGTTTTCATTTCAGATACGATAATCGCATATCAAAGTTTCATACATGTACTACACATACACTTTCAAAGTTTCATACATGTTCCATTTGTTAAGAAAAAGCAAACCGCAACGACATTTTTCGTCAGGGCATTTTCATATTTCCTCTTTCTAAAATTGGAACTTTTATATTTACTCAAGCATGTTATACATTATGTATTTAGTAGTTGTACTTTGAAATTAATTTTTGAAAGTAGAAGGAAATGTGAAATTAATCCTAATTCTTACGACTTTGAAAGTGCATACACTGTCCTTACAATGAGTTTCCTCGTATCGAAGTTTCATACATGTACTACACATGCAATATCGAAATTATAGTGACCGCGTTTGGAATTTGAAGTCTTGAACGAACAAAATTCCACATTTGTAAATTAGTCGAAAAGAATGAAGAAGTTTATGCACTTACTTTTTTTGTATTATTTAGCTTGAAAGAAAAAAAGAAGGTAACAACTCTATAGCTAAATCATTCTTGTATAATCTTCCCTCTACTAAATGTTTTAAACTAGGATTAATTCAAAAAAGTACTATGTTCAGTGCATCTTTCCATTTTTTTAGTTAGAACTACCAAAAGATAAAAAATATGTGGCAGTTGGGATATGAAGATTAAGAACTTAGAAAATTATACAAGTATCAGAAACTTCACTTAATAACAAGTAAATCATCTTTGTCACATACCTGATGGCAAAAGCTTAAACAAATAATATTTTATTTGGTTGTGGTTATTTAGGGAGAGCGATTTTGTACTACGTGGTCTAACCGGGGTATCTCCTTTTTCCTTACCATCCTCAAAATACGTACGTACCGAGTGAAGATTGAATTTGTGGCCTCTTGTGACGATCTCATGATGCCTAGCTAACCATTAGACCGCCTTATGGTGAATTACTGATCGATTTGTCACATACTTGATGCACTGAGTCAGCTAATTTAGAAACCCTCATGACACAAAAATATGTTGACGCTATTCATGCAAACGCCAGTTGGTTTATGGTCCAACTTTGGGCTTAAAACCAATCATATAAGATTGTTTGTTGTTTGTTTTTTAAGTTCAATATTGCTTATTATCGCTTAAGATGGATAAGTTTATACTTTATATCACATGGATTTTCATCATTTTCGTTTTGTTTAAGGACAAAAAATAACAAATGGTGAACTGGTTAGTCTTAATTCCTTACTCAATCCTTTTTTGTTTAGAACAACAACTGTGGTGGGTGTTTTGTCCCCGAGTTTCCTCAAGAATGAAACAAGTCACTGAACAAAATCTAAGCACATCTAAAACATGGCAAATCTAGGACTTCAGCCAAACGTGAAACTCATAGACATTGGAGAACGTATATCACGTCCGCCAGGCATTGATCTGAATATGTTTGGGGAACCTCGTGTTTTAAAGAATCTTCATGGTTTATTTGATGGGTAGCTAGTTAAAGTAGATTCGAGTCAAGAGTTAAATTGGGCGGCGTTCTGTCGACCCACCAACATATTTTTGCCTTTGTTTAACTACATTGACCTCCATTGGTTTTAGCTATGTTGTTTATACATGTTCTCAAATAAAGACAGCACGAATTGACCAGTTTTCATATGAACAGTTTGGTTTTTCATCACCTCTAACATTGTAATATGTTAATACTCCGTATAAAAAGTTTTCATGAAGCAATGCACGAGATTAATAAAGTTCAAAGGATAACCTACGTGTAATACCCTTCGTCTGGTTCAATGGAGATCTCAAATGTCATCAGATCATCCTTACCATTATTTCGGTAACTACAGCTCAGCTAGTTCTACAAAATATAAGATGTCAGATGTAAGCATACTACATATACTCATGATTTCGGAGCGCGAGGTTTTACGTTAAGAATTAACTTTGAAATGTCAAAGTTTTTCTCTGGGCCAAAGTTGTGAATAGCGCAAAGTTTAAGGTAGTTTTCGTAATTTCCCGAATAGTGTGGGCTTCTTGGACCGAATTTATAAATAGCGTAAAATTTATGGTAGTTTTCGTAATTTGTCGCATAGTGTGGGGGCTGTTTTGCAAATTTTTATATAGGGAAGAATTTGTAAATAGCGTAAAAGTGAGTGTAGTTTTCGTAATTTGACACATAGTTAAATTTTAACGGGCCGGGCTTTTTTTTGGTCGGTTGAGATTTTGGCCCATTTGCCAGTTGAGTTGCCCCATTTGCCTGCTAATAGTATTGTAGACGAGTTTTTGAACTCGGAGCGCGATGTTTTACGTTAACGACTAACTTTGCAACGGAACGATAACCTCATGGATTATTTCCGTATCGTAAATAATTGAAACTTCAGGGGCTGTTTTGTAAAAAGAGTTATTAAGATTTTATTTTTTATTTTTGGCCAGCTTGCATGAATGAAAGTCTAAAGTTTAAAGTGAAGCCCAAGTGTCCTAAACTCCTAAGTCCTAATTGTAATGTAGATATACTATTTTTTTTGGGCATATTATCCCTAGTGGGCTAATAGGCTATAATATATAATGGGCTTTAGTTTTCTTGGCTCATGATTTTGTGTAATATCAAAAGGGAGGTCCGTTACAGAAAGAAATTGCACGTGAACTCGAAATGCACACCTAATACATGTTTAATATGTAATGTATCTATATATTAAGCTAAGAAAAATGAGACCTTTTATTAGAAAAAGTCCTTGATTAATGATCTTGGCACAGGGAGACTCTCCGTACCCGCCAAAACAAGAATAACTGCAAATTATATATAATCATTACAATTTAAGACGGTTATGAAGCAAGTTACTAAAACTTTAGAAAAGAAACACAAACAATTACAAAAAAAAAAAAAATTACAAAAATTATATGTACATAATTCATACAATAATTAACAAGTTATTTTTGAACCAAATTACCAAAACGTGGCATAAAGTTAACCAGTTCATTGGCAACAAACAATGTCAAAATTCTTCACAACGAAAATGATCACCACTATTATTGCAACATTGACAAGCGACATTTGCTAAAACCTGTATTTTCGAACTTATAAACAAACTAAAAGTTTACTCCAACACATCTTCTAAACTGTCAATATTTCATTCACGCTAGCTACAATTATATGTTCAACATATTAGTGTGTTCACAATTACTAGTTAAAAACAATTTTTCACTAATAATTTTTCAACTTGATGTACGCATGCACTTGAGTGGATATATATATTGTGTGATAGACAGATGTTAACCTTTTTAAAAAAAAAAACATGTATAATATATAGATAAGTAAAACACTAGTAAGACGTAAAAATTGCATCGGCACTAACATGAAAATTCCGAGTCTAAAGTTAAACAACGACACGTTAGCTAACATCCACGACCACCTTAGATATGGTGTTTGCTAAAAGATCGGTATGCGTGAATTAGCCGGCAAACCATTTGTTGCATATCATACATCAACAAAATAATGAAATATTTGAAATATGTAATTGCCAAGAAACAAACAGATTATAACGACAAATGTTCATTTGTCATGGCTGAATATATGAAGGGGCAAAAATGCCGTATGCATGGCTATAATTAATAAGTCAATTTGTGTATTTGACTCTATTTTCATTTTATTACTGATTTCTCTTCGCCTACAATTTTGTCAAACGCCTGTATACGCTAGATCTCACATCTATACAACACACATTGGGTTAGTGTATAAGACCACAAAAGATCAAAACACTAAACCAAAGAACAAAGATGTCAACATCTAAAGTATGAAAACGATACACCTTGGATGTCTGTCTGTTGGATTTCTTGTACATTCTTGCAAGGTTTTGTGAACTGAACACAAATTTTTGATTTGTATACAAGCACCATATTTGATTCGACAATTCTCAAAACAAATATTGTTGTGAGAAAAGTTAAAAATGTCTACATCCACATATAGGAGTACTTTTAGTCTTTTACCAGTAGTGCTTTATCCGCATTAGTCTCTCAAAAAAAGATATCTGAGTGGCACCTCTTGTTGGTCTTCACTGCACGCTCTTACCTATTGATGGAAATGTTGATTGCTTCATAATTTTCGTTAAAATAACAAACAAAATAATTATGGACACTGAAGCAAAGCGTGTTAGAACCTGTATGAACCACCTAAACAACACAGCAACTAATACTATACACTGAATCATGTTTATCCAATAACTAAGAATGACAAGAGCTTGAGTGTGAATTCAAGCATCAAAACTAAGATGCAATAACAAACCAGCAATGCTAAGCAAACAAACTAGCTAGACTACTTAAATGTGCATCTTATCTTGTGTTACAAGAGTTCGTGAGGAATTATGGTACACACCTGAGTAGGTTATGTTATTGGATCCTTGTAAAGTACAGTAGTTTTTACTAGCAGGGTCAAATGTCAGCAAGAACAAGGGGATGCTCGGGCTCATCCAAAGCACGATGCAATAGACCATATATATTGTCAACCATAAAAAAAATGAAATCATCAACAACCATACATATCATTTGGTAATTTCGTAGACGAAATTCAGCCCTTTGATAAAAACATCAAGTTTATGGCCATCTAAATAAAAATGTTCAAGTTCCGCCCAAATAGGGTTTAAGGTACGCAATATGCATATCCTAAAAGGTTTTCTAAAGCTTTGACAAAAGTATAGTATATTTGTAAGGGAAAATTCCAAATATAGCCCAAAGTGCAACACAAAAGCCCACTGTGGATCTTCGAAATTTTGTTTCCAAAAGTAGCCCAGGTTGCCCAGAAGTACAACAGTTGCCCATAAAAGTACACTAGGTTGCCCCAAAAAATATGTACTTTAATATTAAAATACACATTTTTTGGGGCAACCTAGTGTACTTTTATGGGCAACTGTTGTACTTCTGAGCAACTTTGATTATTTTTGGAAAAACATTTTTGAAGATCTAGAATGGCCTTTTGGAATGTGTTTTGGGCTAGAAATGGAATTTTCCCTATTTGTAACGGTAGTCTATATCTGATCTGTTATTAAAGTAGTGCAGATCTTAATAAAAAGGAAAAAACTGGAGCCCGCCACTACAACAAATTAACTTTTATTGTCCATTTGAGGAAGACTCGAGATGTCATGCCTAAAAGAAAGAACATTTTACTCTTGTAATTCTTAAAAAAAACCTTTGATATTTTATTACACACACAATGTCAGCTATCAACTTATGACCCACTCACACTCAAAGTACTGAAGTAGCCCAATTTTACAAAGATATTAAAATTCTCCTCTATTTTTAGTAAATTTCTCAATAACACGTACATGTGAAACTTTTACTCATCCTTTTAGGTTTACTACGAGCAGGCATTATATAATTTGAGCAGGCATTATATAATTTGGTTAGGCAAAATTCTGACAACCTTCTAATTCATATGTAAGATGATACTAAAGTTGTTCTCGTTCATCAATATACTCAAATGTGAATTCATGTATTGTTATACTCGTTTAAACAGACATATTCTTTTTTGAACCATGGTTTCCGACATTTTGACCGACTAATCACCCATCAAAATATCCACTCGCTCAAATGAGTGTACAATTGGCCTGAGCACGGACATTCAGATCAAGTCCCACAAAAAGCCGAATCACACTACAACATTTGCCATATTCCTCAGCGACAAATCCGGGGTATCCCGGGCGACTTGTCGCTGGGGATACGTTTCCCGGGCGACATGTCGCCCGGGATAAGTGGAACGGAAAAGCTCGAATGAGATTCCTTCCCGGGCGACATTCCCGGGCGACATCGCCGGGCTCACATAGTTTCAGTCAAACAATTAAGTGTCACGGTGGAAGGCTTTCCCGGGCGACATGTCGCCCGGGAAAATGTTAAAATAATTTTATTAAATAAATTATTAATAGGAATCCCGGGCGACATGTCGCCCGGGAATAATTTTAAAATAAGTTTATTAAATAAATTATTAATAAGAATCCCGGGCGACATGTCGCCCGGGAATAGTTTTAAATATATTTTTTTTAATATTTCCCGGGCGACATGTCGCCCGGGAATAGTTTTAAATATATATTTTTTAATATTTCCCGGGCGACATGTCGCCCGGGATAATTTTTAACAAATATTTATTTAAGGTTATCCCGGGCGACATGTCGCCCGGGAAAAGTCTGCAAATTTTTTTTTGTGCAGCCTGCACAGCAGGCAATTTCCAGATTTTTTCGGGAAAAAATCTACCAAAACTCAAACCTGTATAAACCAATATAGAATCTACCCAAATACATTACAACTTGTACCAAAACACAATACGATCAACGCATTTGATATAATAAAGCTAAATACGTCCAAAATCCGAATAAACACAATATAATCTACAAAACGGGTGACGAAGTCACAAAACTTCCATTATTCGCAAGATACAAGTCAATATTCACTTAGATAACATGTTCTAAACGTACGGGGAAACAAATATTCACATAAGGGTCGCCAATATATACTTCAAGACACAAAATAGCATATACTTACCCAAAATACCCTAACTATCATCCTCATCCTCGCCGCCGTCCTCATCATCTCCTGGCTCATCATCCCCGCACCCGCCACTCCCGCTGCCACCACCGTACCCAAGTTGTGACTCAAGCTGATTAAGCATCTGAGAAAACTTGTTGTCACTCCTAAATAACCTCATGAACATGTTCATTTGTTTCGTGAGCCGCTTCTCCCTCTTTTTGAGCCTAGCGATATCGGCGGAGTGCGTGCTTTGAGATGGGGGAGGAAAGACATATTCGTAGGAGTAAAGGAGAAACACTGTCGAAATCATCTTAAATAGTAAACCAATTATATGCATTCATATCCTAAATGAGACAAAACGTTCAAAAAACAGTCCCAAACAGGGGACTTTCCGAAATTAATTTCTAATAAATTAATTTCGGACAAGTTTTCTATAGGATGATTAAAATCAGACGGGGATTTTCCGAAATTAATCACTAAAATCCTAAAAAATTCCTAAAGGATTCGATAAAATAAATACATATACGCATATCCATTTATATCAAATCCTAATAACGAAACGGATATAAAATTTAAATTCTATTATAATGAAAAAAACATACATATCAGTGTAAAACGCAAATCCAAACACTCATTGACACTGTAAAACGCATATCCATTTAGTCTCATCATTTTGGCAGCATAAGGAGTGTTTGGATGTACGTTTTACAGTGTCAATCACAATAAACATTCCCCGACGACATGTCACCGGGGATACCAAAAGGATTAAAAAAAAGTTATAACATAATAATTTATTATAATTATCAAACTTTTATACCAAAATCAAAAATCCAAACCTTGAATAACTCGGCTCGAAGATCCACCACCACCAAAAATCAAACTTGTTTAGAGGTTTAGAAAAAGAAGATGTAGAATTATAATTTAGTGCTCGTGTCGTGTGCTCGTGTGCTCGGTGTCGAGTGGTGGTGGTGAGCTGCGGTGGTGAGAGGGGGTGGTGGTGAGAGTAGGTGGTGAGTTGTGGTGGTGATTTGTGGTGGTGTTGCTGCAAAATCGCCAAAAAAAGTTTTTTTTTACGTTTTATCGTTTGTGTTATACAACTGAAAACACAGATCTGCTTTTTGATGACAGATATTTCCCAGGCGACATTCCCGGGCGACATGTGCCCGGGAAATATCCAGTTTGGTCGTTTAGCGCAAATTGGCGCGACAACGAAAATTTTGGAGGGCCTTTTTAGCAAATATAAAAACTTTTCCCGGGCGACATGTCGCCCGGGAAAGATTTATTAAAAATTATAAACTTTTATAAAAATTAAAAGATGTATAATTTTTAGTAAATTTTTTTAGTAATTTTTTTTTATATTTTTTTAATGAAAGATTTTTAATAAAAAAATTATACACTTTTAAAATAATTAAAAACTATATGTTTTTAATAAACTTTTAAAATATTTTTAATAAAGGCTTTCCCGGGCGACATGTCGCCCGGGAAAGATTTATAATTTTTAATAAGGTATTCCCGGGCGACGT
>BQNB010101307.1:0-24500 GCA_026074375.1 Tanacetum coccineum | reverse complement strand
CATCATAATGTGTTTTCTAGCTTTTAATTAGATGTATATACGTATATTAGATGCATTTTATTTTTTTGTTCCTCTGCATTTAATTAGATGTATATACGTATATTAAATGCATCTCGATAATCTTAAACACGGTTTTTAAATATTAATTCATTGCATTTAAATTTGAAGTAACAACCGTTTAATATGGTGTTCTTTTGTTATGCAAATTGAGGTTTTTGCATTAATGCTCTCATTTATGTCAATTTTATTTAATCACATCAAAACTTAAGCTTAAACCACTACTCATCTAAAAGCCTGAGCAAATTATGATGAAATACTGTTAATGCATCAATTTAGAAGTTCCTTGCAATAAAACCCATGGCTTTCAAATATTAACTCATTGCATTTTGAAGTAACAACCGCTTAATATTGTGTTCTTTTGTTTTGCAAATTGAGTTTCTTGCATTCAAAGAACCTAATTATATATATATATATATATATATATATATTTTTATTAGAACGGCAAGTTAGTTGTTAGTGATTCGAGCTCACAGTGACATCCAATTGGGCAGTATGCAAGACTCGAACCTTCGCCTTAGGGGATAAACCCCACTCTTTTTCGCTCCTGAATGAAACCCCCCACGTCGAGGCTTGAACCAAGACCACCCGCATGTGGACAACCTCCCCAAGGTTACCCTTGTGGCCAACTGAGCAAGCCCACATATATATATATATTATATATATATATATATATATTAAAAATATATATATATATATATATAATAGATATATATACATATATATAAATATAATATCATTATATAATATAATTAAGGGATCAAAAAGAAGTTTACTTAAAAAAAGAAGGATAAGAAGTACTATAACCGCATATCCGAGATGCACCGACTTAAATTAGATGCATCTCAATAATGTTAGATGCATTATAACGCATCATAATGTGTTTTCTAGCTTTTAATTAGATGTATATACGTATATTAGATGCATTTTATTTTTTTGTTCCTCTGCATTTAATTAGATGTATATACGTATATTAAATGCATCTCGATAATCTTAAACACGGTTTTTAAATATTAATTCATTGCATTTAAATTTGAAGTAACAACCGTTTGCAAATTGAGTTTTTGCATTAATGCTCCTCAATTTACCTCAATTTTAATAAAATCACATCAAAACCAAAAGCTTAAACCACTACTCATCTAAAAGCCTGAGCAAATTATGATGAAATACTGTTAATGCATCAATTCAGAAGTTCCTTGCAATAAAAACCATGGCTTTCAAATATTAACTCATTGCTTTTGAATACCAACCGCTTAAATTGGACTGTTCTTTTGCTTGCAAATTGAGTTTCTTTGCATTCAAAGAACTAACTTTTA
Source organism: Tanacetum coccineum (assembly GCA_026074375.1). Lineage (NCBI taxonomy): Eukaryota > Viridiplantae > Streptophyta > Magnoliopsida > Asterales > Asteraceae > Tanacetum > Tanacetum coccineum. The sequence continues at coordinate 23,127 of BQNB010101307.1, read as the reverse complement.
AATATATTAATATATAATAATAATATATATATATATATATATATATATATATATATATATATACACAGGAAGCTTGTCGACACTCATGCGTTGCACCGGGCTTAGTCTGTGGGTAAAATTTAGTTTCAACTTCTTATCAATTATACTAAAGTTATGCAAGGGTTGTAAGCTACTTTCTTCATTTGAGCAATGTATCAAATACTTGATGCAAAAATTTGAACAAAGTAATTTCTTGAGGGCATTATTAGTTTACGCTGTTTGAGCATTTGACCATAGAAACGGTTTGCTTACCAATTGAACAAACTGGCCGTCGTGTCTCCGGTCCGTTAAGGCAATGTTTTTGAAAGATTTAAGGCAATGTTTAACTAAAAATGTGATTGCACAAAATTGTAATTAAAGAACAGTGATAATTATATGGGTTTTATAGATTATAGGGTTCAAAAATACATGTACACGATATTTCAATCAAATTCGTTCATACGCACATAAGCAGATTCATACATGCTTATCAGAAACAACTTATTTTCAAGACCTAAAAAAACCAAAAGTTACATAAACATGGCTCATCTCATCCTACAAAACATAGTTTGCGACTCCTTTCTACGCATCACCTTTTTAGGTATCGGCTGTTAGACGCAAGACATGCTTCACCATCACTTGTAAGCTGGTTTTAGCTTGTCTTTTAATCCCACTGAAATTGTAAGAAGAGGACACAATGCTCATCGTCCATGATCTCATGTTCCTGAAGCATGCTCATTAACATGTTAACCTAGTTATGCAAAAATGGACTCTGCAACAAAACCTTACAGCAAATATCATGTTCTGCTCAATACTAAGAGTTGTCAGAAAGACAACATAAGATGATTTTCAGAACATATATTTTAGAAAATGAACTTTGGCATAGAACTAATAAAGAGGAATGTTCCATGAAATTTCTACAAATATTACAGCTCAAGTTATGCATGAAAGGGGTTCAGAATTTGTACTATTGAGCACAATGGAATAGGTTGTGTAGATCTAAACTGAATATTCGCAGCAAGATAGGTCGACACTGGTTTGAATGAGAGTGGGTAAACTTTAGTATGGATCAGAAAAAAAGAAAAGTGCCAAAAGTGTATAGTCTATGCATAAAACCTCTTAATCATTGTGTTCAGGAACTTAAATGACCTAAACTTTGCATCATATTAGCTTTTTATAAAAACTTCAAATGGTTTGGACTAAATGTGCTTCAGGTCAACCCTACCCTCCTTGAACCCTAATCCGCCTCACCTGTTTTTCCATCTCGAAATTATGCTAGAGGCTCACTAATGTAAGTATATGTTACTTAACTGATCAGGAGGAATACGATTGATGAAGATGGATGGATGCATACAGGGGATATAGTGATATGGTTACCTAAAGGTCGCCTAAAGATAGTTGGTAGGTAATCACATAATTTGACGGTAATATTAAAATACGTGATGATATGCTGCTGATAATTTTTTACAACTAAACGCATATTCTGAATTTGCAGATCTATAAAATGCCGATCAAATTAACTTTTAGTTTTAGTTTATGTCTTTGATTTACGAAAGGTGTAAAAAACCGTACCCGAAATCCGGCCGTCTTTTCTCTTTTAGCTTCTGACCACTTCTGATCTTTGTCGCGGCATGTTTGGGACTACGTCTTTGATCACAGCAAGAATAACGACACCATTATTCTAAGATACATGAGTAAATCGATGCGAAGATTATTCAGTGGAATCACATCTTATATATATGTTGTTAATTTACTGCATTGCAAGAATCAAATACAGTTTGATTAAATTAAGATATACGCCTGTGATCATTGCACGACATCAAGATGTTACTGTCACCTTATGTTGCTGAAGAATGCAACTGTTTTCTTGCCTTGTCATATATATGCAAGTGTTCAAGATGTTTAGATATGGGTTGGCTGTTTTTTCTCTTTTAGCTTATTCATAAGATATACACCTGTGATCATTACACGACATCAAGATGTTACTGTCACCTTATGTTGCTGAAGAATGCAAATTTTCAGGGTATTTGGTTAACAGTTTATGTAGTTTTTTGAAGTGGTCTCAGGGTCAGTGTATTCTGATCTTTTTTATGCTTCTTTCCACAGTTATCAGTGTTGGAATATGTTAGTTGGATTAGCACCTATACAACTAGAAATGTGTAAGCCTATTGGGGGTACACACGTAAGGCACGAAGAGTACGTTTATTATGTAATTAATATATATACTTATTATATATTTATTAATTATATAATATGTTTCACGAAATATATTTAAACGGTCGTTAGTTTCCGTTGGACGCTTAACTAACTTTATATATCCGTTAAATAAAAATGAGAAGGGCTTAAAATGTCGAAATGAAAACCCTTGTCCTCCTCCCAAATGTGGCAGATTTTGAAGGATTCTAGAAAGGGATTTGTGTGAAAATTATAGTGATAATGATGAGTGTTTAGGATAAGATGGAAGAGTTGTGATAAGCTTAAGACTTGAAGTTTATCTTCAAGGCTTTATAGTTATCTACAACTAGGGTAGAGGTGCTATATAAACACCCCTAACCTTCATTCTTTGAATAGTCCTACACAAAAATATTTACGGCATACACCAACTCTAAAACATTCGGCACAAAATAAAACCTTCCTACGCATGCAGTTTAGATGAATCCTACGTATGTAATAATTATGGGTGTTACATATATTATAGATATCACATGCATGTAATTTTGATGCATGATGTACACGTATGATAAAAAGGGATGTTGTTCTTTTATCCTTGTCTAACGATGAGTATATATATCCCTGGGGTATCTGATCTATACATATACAAAACAAGAACATCGTGTTTTGTTGTTTTATTCGTGAAGTTACGACTAGCATCGTGGCGTACTTGTTTGATGTGTTGTGTGAGCAACCGTAGATGTGACATCTTAGTCACTTTGTTTCATTACATTTGCTGTTGACTTCAAGAGTTAGTTTTCTTGTTTACCTTTTGTTTATTTATTATGTGTTAATCATGTACACCTTACTTGATCCATATCCGCTGCGTACTTGTAGTGTAAATAATTAACAGATTATTTAAATCCCAACAGTGGCATCATGAGTCAACTTGTTTGGTGTTTTTATAGGTTACACACATAATTAAACAGTTTATCAAATCCCAACAGTGGCATCACGAGCTAACTCGTTTGGTGTTTTATGGGTTACACACATAATTAAACACGCTAGGGCTGCATGAAATCTGATTTATTTATTGTTTTATTAGAAAATTATGGCAATGATATGCAATCCTTGCCATAAATAATGAATAAACACCTAGAATCAACTCTAATGTAACTTGATAAAAAGAGAATAGATTTAAATTAAAGGTTAATTAAGCTGCCATGTTATTCTATTCTTGTTTTATCTCGGCCTTAAGACTCACGCAATCATGCTATATGATGGATGTGGTGATCTAGGTACTTTAGCAGAAAACCTAGTGAGAGTCTTTTGGTTCTCCAATTGGGGAAGACTCTTTTGAGAACTCGAGGCATTATATGATTTACTGCTTTCAATATAAGAGTTTGTCTTCAATGCTACTCTAATTTTCTGTCTGTTTTGATTGCTTATATGTGATATGCCATGTGATGCTCAATATTTGCAAATAGACTTTATGAAACTCTTGAAAACAGACTTATACTTATAGAGAAATTTGGATTGAATATGTCTAATATTACACACGTAAGCATACTCCTTGTGACCAGTTATGTGTTATTTGCGAAACTGGGATTTTTGGACAAATTTAATACGGACATTAAACTATGAAATTTGATTTCTTGTGTAATTTTGGTTTTTATGTGCGCAGTATGGGGTTGAATTGATCTTTAATCTCATCCCGCCCCACTACATGCTTCGGCATATGAGGGAATTATTGGAATTACTTGTGTCTTCGGATACATGTAGGAGTACAATATAGGGTTTGATCAATTTGTAATCCCACCATATTGGCAACTATAAAAACTAATGTTAACAAAGGGTTTCTTAACATATAATAGCATCATTAGTCAATTGGAAATACGGCTCACCCATTGTGAACAAACTACAAGAGAAGTTTAAGGCGGGTTTTGCTACGGCTTCCCTAAAGAAGTCAGGTTTTTAATAAGCTTCGCGCTGACCTGTTTCTCCGCTTCTTTGTGCGTTCAAAATGGAGCTACCGAGAACATTTAACAAAATAATGTCTATAACAAAAAAGGTTAACAAAATGTTTTTCTTAACTTTGTGCTACAAGATGTTTTGCATGCTTCTTGTACACGATTTTTGTCACATATTTTGTAAAATTTATGTGTATACCCTTATATAAAGTTTTAAGTCTATGCCAGCCAAATGAAGAACACGTGCATTTGGATTGTCTTCTCTGGTCAGACCTCAGGGCCTTTCCAACCCATGGCGAATTTTTTCCATTGGTCAGACCTTTGTTAATTTTCGCACGTTCTTTTTTGGTCGACTTAAATCTAGGTTACCTAGTCAGACTCAGACCGAAGGCATAAGATGAGAAAAAACATGTACATGACATTACTATATGAGTTACTAAAGTTATGTGTCTCATAAATCTAAGAGTTGCATTAACAATGCAATTAACGCTTGTCGCTTACCTCTTGCCCCATTTCTTTATACACTGGTCAGACCTCTGGTAATTTTGGGAGGACAAATTTTTTCGAATCTTAGTCTTATTAGAAATTAATTGGATAGTTAATTCTTTTAAGAATTTAATTATCTAAAATACTAAAATTGAACTTTCTATGCTCTATTGTGTTATTGCAACATAATTTGTAAACGGACGTTTATTTTCTCTTAGACTACAAACATAGTCTCTTTTCTGGCAAAAAGAGTGAGACTACTCCTATCTCTTCTCATTGATTGACAAGAATAAGATAGAGTTATAATTGAATTTTTCTCAATTATATTTAAACTCACTTTCAATTTTTCATTACCCTTTTACGGTTCTGAATCTTGACAGATAACATTCTGTGTAACTACAGAATACATTGTGTCTTTCAGCTACTCAAATTATTGACATCTTGCACTTGTCACGATGTATGAGTTTAAACCGCAATGAGTAAAGAAAATTGCTAACAAGTCTTCTAGATAAATTTTCTTGGACCTCTCATTATTACTTAGTGTTCAAATTGCCCTTGTGGGCTATGAAAGATATAAAGGAGGAATTGCAGGTAAGTAGTTAATGAATACATGTGGGTAGTCATTCATCTACATATGTTGAACCTTCATATACTCTGTACAATATAAGTACATTGATACTTGTAGGCCTTTCTAAGAGTGTAGGAAAGTAAATAAATCGCTATTTGTTTTCTACTGGTGATGTAACACTTACAATGTTGACAAATCCAGTGGGAGCTTTGCATTTTATAACTGAAATTACATTCATGTGAGGTTGTCGATTTCAGTGGGAGCTACAAGATTCAATTCCTTGTTAGTTACCCATATTATTTCTAGCTTGCTTTGAAATAATTCATTACTTTCCGAATATGAACGACCATGATTTAAGGGAAAATTGCATTTTATTTTATAAGATACAAATGTTGCCTTTCTGTTGTTGCTTTGAACGTTATCTATAGAAAATATAATAATCCATAATTCTATTAATACATTATGGTTTGAATTCTTACTTGTAATAATCTATGACACTATATATTGTATTAACATGAACGCTTTGTGTACTGGTTTGTCACTTTAGATAATGGTGTCCCCATACAAAGTGGTTGAAATCCTTATGGGTGTGCAAGGAACAACATACATCATTATGATTAATTGGTTTCTCTTGACCGCAAGGTAAGAAAACTAATAAATCTACTAGGACTTAAACACACAAGATGTTTGTTGCCCTATTACATTTAAACATCAAGATATAATATAAAGATACTTCAACATATTGACTATATGATTTAGTCAAAATAATTATGGTTAGTTATACAATCATGATTATGAAATATGAAATTAACTTGAGATTACCATTGAACTCAAGAGTTTGCGTTCATGATTACTTTAGTTAGTATAATTATGTTTACTTGTTAAGACGTAATTATAGAGTCTTTGAATTGATCAATGACTTATAACATAAAGTATATAGCAACATTGTTATGTCTTCTTGTTAACACATGAACATAAGGTCCTTGAATGATTTAACGACATATAATGTATTTGACATGTTTTGTTTTCTTGTAAACACATAATCAAAGAATTCTTAAACTGTTCTGTCTTCTTGTAAACACATGAACATGGAGTTAACGTACTTATTCAAGAAATATACATTATAGCATGCACTTGATTATTAAATACCGTGTATTCAAATTGGCTCAACCAAATTGGTGAGTATTTGATCCAAAGAGAATTAAGTTATCTAAGGAATCCTGATGTCACAATTCCAATACTCATAGAATGCTACACTATTATGGTATGTCTAATGTGCTGAAACAAACTATATTCATATAGTTTTATTTTTGATAACTATAATTGCTCTACCTCCAAAATCGATCAAGGTTAGAAATTTGTGTATGTCATGGATACACTCAATATAGTTCAAACCTATAAGGTATTCAAGACATTATCTATTTATGAATTGGGATGAATCCTATTATGTCTTGATTAAAGTTCTGAAATTTGTTAATATCTTATGAAACATATTATTAACAAGCTAGAGATAAGAACTGTAAAATGTATTTTGTTGTTCCAATTAAGAACAATTTATTGTTTCTTAAACACTTAGTATTTAGAGAAGTATCTCTTCTTACAAAAGTAAGTGAGAGTATCTATAAATCTTGGAAATAATCAAGAACAAAATAGATAACCTTCTAAATTCACTTGTTGATGTCATACTAAGGTTTAGCATGAAAAATGTCGAACCAAAGTATAATGTAACTCTCATTTATAAATCCGTAAGGATGCCTCAATGCTGAGAATATAAGTTAGAGGGTCATAATAAACCTGTGTAGGATCCCGTTTAACACTTCATAACACGATTCAATCAAGAAACTAGAAAAGAGAAGATTGTTTAGAGAGAGAGATAAGAGAGAGAGTTGAGAGAGAAAAGAGATATTAGATTTTTGATAGAAATGAGATTTATGAGAATAGATATTTTCAAAAGGAAAATATCTATATATATATCCCTACGCATTTAATGTGACGCGCGGGATATTTAACTAGGACTCGGGCTCGGGTTTTGCTTGGGATTAAACCCGAAACATATACAATATTAGATTAACTATCGAGCCTGATTCCCGATATTATTCTATTACAACATTAACTAATTAAAGACCGAAGCTCCATCGTAGAGTGACCGAGCTTCCTTGTTCGACTCAATAAATTGAGGCTAACAACCTGTTAACTAATAAGATGAATTATCACATCTTGGATCTGATAAATATCTTAGAACTATGGATGATAAGATGCAGTCCTTAAAAGACAATCAATATTTTGAGAATGATTGATCTTTCACCAAACAGTAAAATGTGAGGTGAGAATGAGTTTCTTTTGAAGAAAAACTCATAAGGACAATATTGTATACATATTAATGCCTGACTAATGATAAGAGTTTTAATTTTACTCAAGCAATTGACTATGATTAATTCTTTCTTTTCTACACGCATTAATTATATAAAGAACTCTAACTGTTATACAAGTTTTTTTAAATCTGACATATGGCGAATTGAGGATCATAACTCTTTCCTTAATGATTACCTTGCGAGGACGATGAGTAATCAAAAGGGTTATGAGTCTATATTTGTAATATGACAATTAAGTTTTATAACTCTTTCCTTTATGATTACGTTTTAATCAAAAGGGGTATGAGTATATATAATCTTTATAAAGTATACAAGATAAAATAATCCAAGTGTGGATTAGATCATGCATCTAGGAGCTGAGATCTTAATTTTAATTACAATATGATTTTTGAATAAATTAAGATAACTCCCGAGTATACCTGACATCAAGTGGGAGCACTATGTTTTTCTTTAAAATTTATATGTTGAGTAACATATTGAAAGTATCATTCCATCTAAGCTAGATATTAATCCTTGAGATTGGAATGAAACTTCACTTGCGAATTTTAGGAAATTAAACAAACGACCTTGGAATGAATGTTTAATAAAATAAACATATGCGAAAATTAAGTCCAACACAATGCAATACATCATTGAAGCAAGTCTTAAATGATATATTTCACTTGAGATAATGTAATACATGGATGATAACCTTGTGTTTTTAACAACGGATCCATCATGTATATCTTATATTGTGTATAAGACTGGTTGTTACTAATTGAGAGTGATTTAGATAACTGTTAAAATAAATGTTTACGAATTATATAATGCATAATGTTGTTTGTGTACACATGATGCTAGGGAATAATCAATTCTAGTTATAGTTAGATTTTATTATTTGTGATAAATCTGCTAACTAGATATGCTCAGCTAAGAGCATTGTTGCAATACACATTAAAGAATGAGAAAACTTTACATTTTAAGAAACTGTAAAGATGACTGTCTGAGGTAGATATGTTGTTGACTTCAAATACCTTATTGAAGGTGTTGTCACATTTCCATACTATGATTCTTGCAATATTATGCAAATATACATACGACACTCATCATAGCGTTCAAATTCTTCATAATCTGTGAATTTGAAACAAGTATTCGGAAAGTTTACTCAGATAACTATTTAGCTGTCTTGTAAAGAAATAGTTGAGAATGTTGGAAACATTAGACTTTAACTTGCTAATTAGTTTCATGCATATCTGTTTTAGTATTTGGATAATTGGTATTGTAAGACAATTTTTATTTTTTGATGAATGAAGATACGTGGTATTTGTCATTCATTTATATAATAATTGTTATCCTATATTTGGATGTTTAATCCTTGAATAATTTTAATTATTCTAAATATGTCCATTGTCGGTTAACAGTATGAAAATATTGTTACTAAAGACAAATGCGAGTGTTGGTTATATTCTTTGAATATATGGATGGTTCCCGCCAAACTCATATGTTATTCACAAGGGATGCATATTGGACACCCCAACCTTTGAATATTTACTTTTGGATCCTTAGTCATGAGTAAAATTTCGAAAAATGGTTAGTTAAGTCATCCTTAGACTTGATAATACAAACAAGTTCTGGTATGTGTGGATATCACTATTTAATTCTATGTCAAACGCTATCCTGAATAAGGTAGTTATAAAGGCTATTATTGGAAGTTATGTGAAGCAGCATTCACAACACTTGTATTCAACAAAGAATTTGTTCCTCCACTTGATGTGCAGCATGATACCATGGCGCCTCTCTAGAATTAATCAGATAATTGCATGGCCGTTCCCAAAGGATTTATTTCTCCACTTGATGTGCAGCATGATACCATGGCGCCTCTCTAGAATTAATCAGATAATTGCATGGCCGTTCCAAAAGGGTAGTTCAGGATGATTCTTGATTACGTTTGGTATATCTATATTAAGTTCTATAACGAGAATCTAAATGGTTAAACTATATGGAATGAGTTAGGATCCATATCCATGGTTTAATGGTATCTGAACAAAGGGATGATTATAGCAAGGGATACATAACCATGCTACTGAGAATGTTTTTGAAACTTGATCTCAGACATTTCTAGTTTTAAAAATGAATGCGAGTGTTGCTAGACGTTTCCGTCGTTAGTATATGGGCTGTCTGCTACTCCAACTCCCAAGTGGGAGCTGTTGGAATATTTTAGTTGGATTAACACTTATACGACTAGAAATGTGTGAGCCTATTGGGGGCACACACGTAAGACAAGAAGAGTACGTTTATTATGTAATTAATATATATACTTGTTATATATTTATTAATTATATAATATGTTTCAGGAAATATATTTAAACTGTCGTTAGTTTTCGTTTAACGCTTAACTAACTTTATATATCCGTTAAATAAAAAAGAGAAGGGCTTAAAATGTCAAAATGAAAACCCTTGTCCTCCTCCCAAATGTGGCAGATTTTGGAGGATTCTAGAAAGGGATTTGTGTGAAAATTATAGTGATAATGATGAGTGTTTAGGATAAGATGGAAGAGTTGTGATAAGCTTAAGACTTGAAGTTTATCTTCAAGGTTTTATAGTTATCTACAACTAGGGTAGAGGTGCTATATAAACACCCCTAACCTTCATTCTTTGAATAGTCCTACACACAAATATTTACGGCATACACCAACTCTAAAACATTCGACACACAAAATAAAACCTTCCTACGCATGCAATTTGGATGAATCATGCGCATGTAATAATTATGCGTGTTACATATATTATAGATATCACATGCATGTAATTTTGATGCATGATGTACACGTATGATAAAAAGGGATGTTGTTCTTTTATCCTTGTCTAACGATGAGTATATATATCCCTGGGGGATCTGATCTATACATATACAAAACAAGAACATCGTGTTTTGTTGTTTAATTCGTGAAGTTACGACTAGCATCGTGGCGTACTTGTTTGACGTGTTGTGTGAGCAACCATAGAGGTGACATCATAGTCATTTTGTTTCATTACATTTGTTGTTGACTTCAAGGGTTAGTTTTCTTGTTTACCTTTTGTTTATTTATTGTGTGTTAATCATGTACACCTTACTTGATCCATACCCGCTGCGTACTCGTAGTGTTAATGGTTAACAGATTATTTAAATCCCAACAATCAGCTGTTATTAGGGTGTTTGGATGTTGAATTTTGAGCTTTTGGTCTGCTGTACTGAACGTTTGGATATGGGCTGGCTTATTGGTTCTTATCTCTGTAAGTTTTTGGGGTGTTCGGATAAGTGTTGGGTTTCTGAACATCCATGTGGTATCTCATATTTTGGCTTGAAAAATATCATGAGTAATAAGCCGAGTATGAACAAAGTTCTAAGGGATCGGACCCTTACGTCCTTATCCCCATCCATAGCAACACGACATCAATACACCCAATAAATTAACTTGAACTGGGGTGTCACTTGTTCAACCTTGAGTAACATATCACCCGCCTCCCTTAATGTCTCACCACTTACTATTTCAACAACTTCAGTCTCGGTCGATCTTTTGCTTCTTTTTGCAGTAGCAGTGTAACTGCTGCAGCCAGCAACAACAGGAGCTGCTGAAAAATAATAGTCAGCCTCAATCTCCATAATCCCAACTTCATAAGACCCGTGAAACCTCTTTTAACCACTTGTTTATACTCCAGTTGATTAGAATTCTGGTACAACAACTTTAACAAAAAACTGCTAATCGTCGATATCCTTAGAACCAAAGCTTCTAGGATACATCTAGCGTTTCAATTAAATTTGATCCCTTGAAGATACACGTTAAATAAGAAACAACTTCTTCCTGCTTATGTCTAAGATGCAATTAGCCCCTAATCGGCTAAACACTTTCATTCAAGCACTCTAAATTGCTTATGTGTCATATATGCTAATGGGGGTGTTTAGATTAGCCTATTTAGCTGGCTTATGAAGTTTATAGACTAGAAAATGCTAGAATTTCAATCAAGTCCAATTAGCTTATATGTTGAATAATCAGTTTCAAATAAGCGATCCTAAACTAATTATCATTTTTAATAAGCACTTGTATGAGAGAAACCCTTTCTTGAAACTACAAATAGATAAAAAGAATATCATACCATGAGGCACCTTCGTTTCGATTCTGTTGACCTAGTGGAATCACTATCATTAATGCGCGATATGATTTATATAGACCTGTAAAAAGACATGATGAAAGTACTTTTAATTTTTTGTGCAATATCCCTTCTAAGGTACTTCTTGTGGTTGAGCAGCAAGCATTACCTCAAGAGTCGCAGTCATCTACAAAGATGACACTTCAATCGTCACCTAACGTATGTCAAAACTCTTGCATTGACATGTTGTCGTACGTTTTCATGTACATGTGGGGAAATAAAAGATGGTTTGTACTTTGCAGATCTCCCACGCTTATCATAGCTTTAAAAACAGATTACAGTCCTTAATTATAACAAACTAAACCTCATTCCAATGATCAACCCAAAGCAAAAATAAGAAATCAATCTTAATCAAAGCAAAATTTACAGCTAATGTTATATATACTCTCGCACATATAAATTAAAATGTTAATGTTAACATAGTAGCAATTTGAGAGAGATATGTCCCGGCTTACAAAACACCATGAGTACTAAAATGTGTTTCACTAAATTATGATTATAACTCTACAACCTACCACACAATTATCTTGAGCATCAAGGTCTACCAATAACTAATGGGAGTGGGTTTGGAACTTTTTTGGTTTTAGGTTTTTGCATTTGGGTTCAAACAAAACAATAATATTTTTAAAGACACGTTTTAGGACATAAAAAAACACTTTTATTTTACCAAACATTAAGCTTAAAACTATACCTTAACATTCATGTCTTCTACCACTGGTGCATTTGTCGCCAACTATGCGTTAGAGCTTCTGAACAAAAGTAACAAATATATCAAAAAACACTTTTATATTACCAAACATTAAGCTTAAAACTATACCTTTACATTCATGTCTTATGCTACCGGTGCATTTGTCGCCAACTGTATCTTAGAGCTTATGAACAAAAATAACAAATACATCATCAAATACAACAATGAAATAAGTTGCCAAATCAAGAGAAGGGTGAACGACGAACCTAGTAATTGGCATATCCGCCTATATTAAGTGGCCTTGAAATATCCAAACAGGTCCGAGCAGCCACTACATTGTGAATGTGACCAAATGATCGATGTTTCTTCTTTCACCTTTTACAGAAAATCATATGGAATTAATAAATAGTTTAAAAAATTCATCAAATTTACTACAAACAGGAACCCAAAATAAAAATAAGAAATCAATCTTAATCAAAGCAAAATACACATCCCCACCTCCCATGAATACACCAAATAAACAAGAACCCATACGAACTACCAAAAAAATCAAAAGTTTATAAAAACACTAAAATTTATTTAAAAAAACTAAAATTAACAAAACTCCTACATTATGACAAAATCCTAATTTAACAAATCAATTTTTATATATGCATAGTTATATTTAGATACCTTTTTTATGATTATGGCTTTGTTTAGCGAAGCAATATACAGAATGCTGAGACTGATCTCGTCTTCTTCCTCATCGTGGTATCTGAATCTTATAACTATTGCTTCAAAAGTTTGAGTTATGGATCAGAAGAAAGCTTTGGGATGGATGTTGATATAATAGGGCGGTGGAATAATTGTTCACACGCCCTAACAGTTGAATACTTTGCATTCTTGCTTCTTGTTGTAACTGGAGAATGCTTCACATCCTTAAAACCGAAAAGCATATTCAATTTGAGGGCAACTGCAGTTTTAATCTTAAACACGCCTGATTAAATTTAGGGGACTGAGTCTTATATGTGTAAACATTTATTGTCCTAAAATTGTTAGAAAACTTAAAGGATAGGCAGTTGTAGAGACTCGTGAATACCAAAACGCTTGCAGCTTCAATGATAGGGAAAATTGAGAGGCTAATCTTGAAGACGGATGGTAAATGATGGATCATTAACACAGCAAATTGAATGTGTTCAATGAGAGGGCAAATGGAGAGGCTAATCATCAATACGAATGGTAAATGCTCAATCTTTAAGACAACAAATTGAATTTATACAAACTAGATCTTTTATAATACTAGTCAACAAGCTCCCTTTAGGCGGAGAAAACCGAACACAACAAAGCTTACACCAATTTCCGACACTAAGCCAAATGTCGAGTTCTAATCCTAGCTAGAACCAATATATCACAACTAACCACACTACTTCACAACAATTCACAACTTCGCTTCACCACACAATTTCACTTCATGACTTCACTTCACTTCAGGACTTCACTTCACAACTTTTCTACACTTCACAACTTCACTACACTTCACCTAGACACTAACAAGATCACCTCGATCTATCTAAATTTCCTATGATCACCACGATCTAACAACTATACACACCATGATCACCACGATCTAACTATTACTTAAGTTTGGAATACATGGACTCGATCTATACATTGTGAATGTAAGACATGTCACGAATGCACTAACTAACCTACATAACTTCGTATCTTAATGATAACGAAAGTTCTTCTCTTGCACTTGGAGGAATAAGCTTGAATCACTTGAAAACAAATGCTTAAGATTAAATAATCAAAGGATTAAAAGGAGAGTATAAACTGATTTAGAACAAAACGAAAGTGTGTGCAAACGGTGAGAAAATCAGTGGGGAACAATCCAGTATTTATAGGGAAACTGGGGAGATTTTCTGTCTGTCCAGACCCCTTAATTAGGGTTGCGGTCCCCTTAATAATTAAGGGGGCCGCCGTGGACGCTCCATTTTTTGTCTTTTCTGGAGGAGGTGTTTTCTGGAACATTTCTAGCCGTTTTTGGGTAGAAAATTTGAATTCAAAATATTTATTTGAATAAAACATTTCTTTTAAATCTAAAAATGTTCTGTAAAAATTATAAAAATGTTTGAGACATTTTTATAAAAAATATGAGGTTAAATAAAAATTCCTTTGATCATAAAATAAATTAAGCATTTATTTATTAATACCTTAAGTGATTTACGTCGGGTGCAAACTTTGTTGAAGCATACTTGAGACGTCGAGAGATGTTGTCATAAGAATGTATTGATGATTTGTGATCACGAGTAACTTAAGCACTTTACGTTATGTGTTATAAGTTACATGTTTGTCATCATCAAAACATGAAGAGAATGTATAAATAAAATATCATAATATTGATCTCAGTGTAACTTGGTGATTCAGAGTATGTTGATCTCCTTAGCAAATATGAGCTTCTCATTTACTGCTGATGATTATGCTGGATCAAAGATATATAGCCTGCATGAATTTTGCTATGGATCAAGATTTGTTATGTTATGTAGTATCTTGTTTTTTGTATTGGTTGGCTGGTATTGTTTGAGGATGGGGATTTGTCCATTGCCTTATTTTTTGTTTTCTGCCAAAGTTTGAAAGTTTTTAGGGAAGTGTGCTAAGTCTTTCTCTTTGTGCTTTCTTTGTACTGTTTTTGCCAATTTTGGCTTTTCTTTTATAAAATTTACCTTCCCTCCCCAAAAAACAATATCGTAATATTTCTATCAACAATCTTCCCCTTTTTGATGATGAAAAAATATGTAAACTATAACTCATAGTAAAATATATAAGTTACTTGTTTACACTTCTTCTCCCCCTTTTGTCGAAGCAAAAAGGTAGACTCTTAGGGGAGACTTATACTACACTTCAAACCATGAACTAAAGAGGTGAGCTTGCATCATCCCCAATAAAGTCTTGCTCCTATCAACCCTGTTAAATCATCCCAAGATATCTACTTTGACACTCGAGCACCCCTTAGCTCATTGTACTCCTATGACACTTGCATTCCATGTATATAGATTCTAGAGGATCCATGAAAAATGTATCCCTAAGTATATTTTCCGTTAAAGTTTTTATATGATCTATTACAAGTAGACAACCAAACACCTCAGAAATAGAAAGAGATAAAGATGAAAGCTAAAACACTCAAATCAACTCAACTAATCTTTGTGGTAACAGAACGATCCCACAAACGAAGTATTCTATCCTCCAGATCCGAGAAAATGTATCCAAACGTAAAAAGACTATATTGGTGGCCCAATATGAAAAGCTGATATCGTCACCTAGGTTACAAGTGGTTGACCTGTCTAAGGACAAGTCCCGAACATCAGAGACACGAAGTAAACAAAACGAGTTGTTGGTACAACACCGAATACCATCAAG
Organism: Tanacetum coccineum; assembly: GCA_026074375.1. Classification (NCBI taxonomy): domain Eukaryota; kingdom Viridiplantae; phylum Streptophyta; class Magnoliopsida; order Asterales; family Asteraceae; genus Tanacetum; species Tanacetum coccineum. Next base: position 7,311 of record BQNB010101307.1, on the reverse strand, counting down.
GAAGTGGGACAATTAATCACATGGATTCTTGTCACAAACTTCCTAATCATACACAAGGGTATGACACCCATTTGGGTAATACGTGACCGACTTACAAGTCCGCTATCTTTATAACCCAAGAAAGAAACGGACCCTCTAGAGAAACTAAGAGAATGTACCCTAAAGGAAGTAGTAACAAGCATGGATACCGGTCCTCGATTATTTGTGATCGAGTCCCGATGTTCGCTTCGAATTTCTGGATGTCACTCCAAAAGCTTTGGGTACAATTTTAGATATGATACGGCATATCCCCGCAAACTACAAAAAAAGCGAGAGAACCATCTAACTCTTGAAGAATCTTAGAGCATGTGTATCGACTATTGAAATGGTTGGGTTTAAAAAGTTACCATTGGTCGAAGTTTTTCATACAATAACAGTTATCATGCTAGCATTAAGGCTGCACCCTTTGAGGCACTTTATGGTAGAAAATGTCGTTCGCCTTAAAAAACTGTTTGTGGCTAAGGTTGGAGAAGTATAACTCACCAGTCCAGAAGAATAGTACAAGAGACGACTGAGAAAATCATATCAGATAAGCAAAGGAATGCAAGCCGCTCAGTTGATAGGCAAAAGAGCTACGCTGATTTAAGCTAAGCCTATGGACTTTGAGGATGGGAGATAAAGTGATGCTCAAGGTTTCGCCTTGGAAAGGGGTGGTAACTTTTTGGCAAACGAGGGAAATTAAATCCCAGGTTTGTTACCTTTCAAGGTAAAATAAAGAGGTTGGAGACGTTGCATACAAGCTCAAGCTGCCTGAGGAGCTGAGCATAAGTTCATATACATTTTCACGGTGTCTAACTTAAAGAAGTATCATGCCGCGAACCCTTAGGCCGTTCCGTTGGAGGACCCGTCATTTTGATGACAAGCTTCAGTTGTTGAGGAACCTATAGAAATCCACCAGATCGTGAAGTTAGAACGGTTGTAGAAGCAATAACCTTTTATCAAGGTTCGATGGCACCTCCAGAGAGGTCCTGATTTACAATGAACTGAAATCAATTCAGGAAGTAATATCCACACCTCTTCACAAGATACACCGTCGTCAAGTGCCATGGAAGAAGCGTGAGGACAGGCCTCATTTAACGGGGAAGACTAAACCCTCGTTTTTAGGTCTTTGTAATGACATTATGGATTACAATTTATGTTTTAGGGTTTTCCCGGCGTTAATCTTAAACCTAAAACTTAAGTTAAAAAATCGGCAGGTAAACTAAAAATGATCATTCAATGTAAACGGGCATTAAACGATTAAATGTTTACATCAAGCAAGTGTTATATGATTATTATAAGGATAATTAATAACTTTGTTCATCTTATTTTTATTGGCTACATAAAATGCTTACGTTTCGCGATAAAACGCGTTTCGGCATTCCCGGAAGCACCAAAACCTAACTACGCTTAAACGAATACCCACGATTATACCCAATACCCAAAATAATTAAAATAACATCACATATATGTATATATGCCGAAATTTTGAGGATAGGACCAAGAATTATCACTTGTCCATAATATCTAGATATTTAAGAAAGATCTAGGAAACAAACTCTTACACCATGAACCACTTGACTTCTTAACCTTGTGCAAGGGTTAGAAAGTAACCATGGTTAGGTTAATAAGATATTTATATATATATCATGCATGCATAAGAGAAGTAACACTCTTATACTTACAAAAATTATTTCTTTCTCTCTTTCTCTCTATAATAAGCCACGGCTCAAAAGCCATCCCTAAACAAATCATACAAAATTTTTATACAATCCATACAAGCCTATACACATCAATCCTAAGGCATACTAAAGTGTTTTCAAGCATTGGTTCATCATTTGCAAGGATTAAGGAAGAAAAGGGAAGATTAGGGTTTCAAACCTAATCTAGGGTTTATAAGCTTGTAAGCTTTGGTTTTGAGTCTAAACACGGGTTTAGCACTTATTTCTCATCTCATACATCGTCCCTAAGGTCTTCCTAATTCCTTCATACTTTTTATTATCATTATTTTATGTGTAATATGTTAAATATGGCTAAATCACCACTAAGGACTTTTTAATATGTAAAATAAGTTATTATATGTTATGATTTTATGCACTATACTTACGTCATGAAGGTCATATATATTAATGGAAAAATTGAAATTAAAAGTAGTTAAACATCGGTTAAGTATAAACAAGTTTAGGATAAATTAGGGTTTTATTAAGGTTTCTATCTTCACATGTGAAAAATATTGAGAAAGTAAATTGTTAAACTTTGTTACAATGAATTTTATAAGGACTATGGAATGATCCTTGGACAATATTATAAACGTTATCACTATGTGATAAAAAAATAGTTATTATAGTGTTTCCTTAAAAAACTAATACTAAAGAAAATATACATAACATAAAGTTTTAATAAAGTAATACACATAAAATACAAGGGCTGTTTAAATCCGCATTCCATACAGTAAGTTTGACATAATATAATAATAATACTCTCGTAACATTCCCAAAATGATAAGAAACTCGAAAAACCCGATTTTATAACAAAAAGAACGTTAAATCGAGTTTACGACTATAAATACTTTATAAAACTAATTTATAAAGTTACATTCATGTACAGAAACTTTAATTTAAAACATCTAATCACGTGATATCAACACATTGTGTTTTTACTTACGAACGTACTCGAAAGAAATCGCTAAACGAACTATAACCAAAAAACTACGACGTTAACGATAATTAAAGTTTTATAAAAGTAATTTTATAAACTATGAACAGTAAAAATCACTATTCATCAGTGGACTTAACTTTATAAAATATAATACATCTTTTAATAACAAAGACGTACTCGAAGGAATCACTAAAATCGGGATTAAAACGAATAAGTTTATTAACGATACAATTTACCGCTAATTAAAACAAAAAACGAGAAAAATAGCTTACTTGAACAGTAAAACACTAATTCAATCACAGAATATCAAAAACTTGAAAATGTAATATTTTGAACACATCGTCTTACTCCGAAGACGTGGTACGTAAGAAACGCGAGCAACGTACTTAAACGCCCAAATTAGGTTCACATATTTACGAAAAGTATATTTATAAACGTATTCACTTTATAAATAATTTACTAAAACGATTATCCGTTGAATATTGCAATATAGAAAAATGAGTGGTTTCAAAAGTGCTAATAATACTAGGGAGTTTTTCATAATAGCGCCTCTTCGGATGGCGTATTCGACCGAGTTGTTTGATTACGATTTAAAGTGTCGCTAACACCTCGTACGTCATGTCAAGACCTCTTATTTATGATAGCCCGACACGATAGTATGATGTAACAACTATAAGATTATATTCAACGTTATTAATTAAGTACTCGGTACTATAAACGACCTAAATTAAAATAGGTTGCATCTAGCGTCTTTCGTGACGTTTTATCTGTTAATATATTGACTAAACTGTACTCAAGTGAGTTCATAGCCCCACTTTAACAGTTTTACGAATTATTATTTTGGGTGAAAACAAGCTTTGTTTATATTGGACTCAAGTTGTATTAATATATTGATTATGTGTTTGCCTAAGTAGCGATAACCCTCATGTAGCCCATTACATGAACTGTCAAATTGCTAGATGTAGTTGTTTAATAATTGCAATATGTGAGCGCTAAATGGGTATTAAATTAGATTCTCTTAGGGATTAACCTCCCCGTTTGGGTGATTAGCTATCACCGGAACAGAACGTTTGACCATTCTGACTTGGATGTTGCGGGTTACAACATCTGTACGGGCAAAATAACTGCTAAAAATAGCAAATATAGTGAGCTTCAGGTGTCATGAGCTTAGTGCAAACCAGTAATCTGGTTTTGAGAATGTTGCATATATGTAAACATCACAGAAAGTTCTTGCTGGTCCTCTGCAATAATTTAAATACATAAACCTAAGAATTCACCAACATATTTTGTTGACGTTAATAAGCAAACTGTATTCATAGGACAATAGGCACGAGTGCCGAAGGGATGCATTGGAATTATGTTTTGGAATTGCACTGTTAAAGATTTATGTGCATCATGTTTTGGGAAATCTATGTATCCTTTTGTATTTAAACAAAGAACAAGTAAAGCTATAAGGCTTTTTTAAATGTCTTTTTATTTAATCCAATGTAATCAATTTAAACGACTTTTGTGTCGTTCTTATATATCTTGTGCTTTTGATCTTGAAGTAACACGCCCCGACCATTGATTCGCTGCGACCCATTTTTGAGGTGTTAACAGTTTAGTGGTATTTGTGGGGTTTAAGTTTTTGGTATAGATATTTAAAGTTTTATATATAAAACACTTGTGATAAATATATCTAGTAGTTAGGTGTTTAAAAACGTTTTTGGATATATGGATAAGGGTTAGAGGTTAAGGGTTTTTGGTAATAGATTTTATAGTTATGTGTTATATCACTTGTGATAATATACCTAGTATTAGGGTTTAGAATATATTTTAAACTTAGATAAATTAATACTTGTGATAATATACCTAGATGTTTAGGTGTTTAAGGTTTTTAGTGTACGGTATAGAGTTATGGGGTTTAGTTAGGGTTATTATGTAAATATTTTAAAGTTTCTGTATATATCGTTTGTGATATTATACTTGTATTTAGTGGGTTTAAGGTTTGTGAGCTATAGGTTTATGTTAAGGGTTTAGAGTTTTTGGCATATATTTAAATATTATGTATATATCACTTGTGATCTTAGAACCTAGAGGTTAGGGGATCATGGTTTTTGGTATACAGTTTAGTTAGTTAGGGGTTTAGAGTTTTTGGTATAAGTGTTAAGAGTTAAGGAGAGGTTAGTCTTTTTGTCTAAGGTTTAGCGGTTAGTGGTTCAGGATTATTGGTATAAAAGTTTAGTGAATAAGCGTTTAAATGGTTTTTGGTATAAGGTTTGGTGGTTAGGGGTTTAGGGTTTTTGGTATAGGTTTTAAATTTTATGTATAAATCACTTGTGATATTATACCTAGTGGTTAGAGGTTTAGGGGTTTTGGTATAAGGTCTATGTTATTGAGGAATAATTATACAGTTTATGTATAGACCCTTGAGACAAATACCTAGTAGTTAGATGGTTTAGAGACGATTTTAGTTATAACGGTTTAGTGGTTTGAGTATGGGTTTTTATAGTTATTCTCCTATATTTTAAAGGTTCATGTGTATATCATTTGTGATAATTTATACTATTTGATTATGGTAGGATATTTTAGTGTACGGATTAGTATTTAGAGGTTAGGGTTTTTTGTATATGATTTGTGAAAGTTTTTGTATATATCACACTGTGGATAATTATACCTAGTAGTTATGTGGTGTTGTTTTATAATTTGTTAGGTTTTTGGTAAATGGTTTTAGTGTTAGGTGTTTAGGTTTTTGTTATAGAAATTAAAGGCAAATGAATATACCACTTTAAGATATTATACCTAGCGGTTATGGGTTTTAGGGTTTTTGTATGAAGAGTTTAGTGGTTAGGGTTAAAGTATAGGGTTTAAAGGTTTTTTTGGCATAATCTCAGTGATAGAAAACGTAGATAACGAAAGAAACCAAACTTAAAACAGGACAAAAACATGCGAAAATAGACGAAAATAGACGTAAATAGACAAAAATGTGCTGAGAACGACAAAAACAAACAAAAACGTAAGAAAACAGACTGAAACATATGAAAACGATGATACGTCTGAAAAGCGGGCCGAAACGAACGAAAACATATGAAAACGGACTATGAAAACGGACGATAACGTGCGAAAACAAAAGAAAACGTGCGAAAACGAATGAAAACGTGTGAAAACGTGCGAGAACAAACAAAAACATACAAAAACAGACGAAAACATGCGAAATCGTAAGAAAACGTGCTAAAGTAGACGAAAGCGTGCGAAAAGGGCAAAAACGTGGGAAATCGGGCGAAAGCATACGAAAACGGGATAGCGTGTGAAAGCAAACGAAAACGCGCGAAAGCTGACGAAAACGCGCGAGAGCTTGCGAAAACGCGCGAGAGCTGGCGAAAATGGGCGAGAGCTGGCATAAACGCGCGAGAGCTGGCGAAAATGTGCGTGAGCTGACGAAAACGCGCGAGAGCTGACGAAAACGCGGGAAAGCCTACGAAAATGCGCGAATGCGGACGAAAGCGTGCGAAAACATAAGAAAACGTGCGAAAACGGACGAAAACGTGCGAAATCGGACGAAAACGTAAAAAAACAGACAAAAACGTAAAATAACTGACGAAAACGTTAAAAAACGGACGAAAACGTAAAAAAATGGACGAAAACATAAAAAAACAAACTAAAACGTAAAAAAAAGGAGAAACGTAAAAAACAGAAGAAAACGTAAAAAAACAGACGAAAACATAAAAAAACGGGCGAAAATGTAAAAAATTAGACGAACACGTAAAAAACTGATGAAAACGTAAAAAACAGACAAAAACGTAAAAAACTGACGAAAATTTAAAAAAACTGACGAAAACGTGAAATAACTGACGAAAACGTTAAAAAAACGGACGAAAACGTAAAAAAACCGACGAAGACGTAAAATAACGGATGAAACGTAAAAAAACAAATGAAAACGTAAAAAACAGACGAAAATGTAAAATAACTGACGAAAACGTAAAAAAACGAACGAAAACATAAAAAAACAGACGAAAACGTAAAATAACTGACAAAAACGTTAAAAAACGGACGAAAACGTAAAAAAATAGACGAAAACGTAAAAAAAAGACGAAAACGTAAAAAACAGCCGAAAACGTAAAAAAACAGACGAAAACATAAAAAAACGGACGAAAATGTAAAAAATTAGACGAACACGTAAAAAACTGACGAAAACGTAAAAAACTGACGAAAACGTAAAAAAGGAACGAAACGTAAAAAAACTGACGAAAACGTAAAAAACGAATGAAACGTATAAAAAAGACGAAAACGTGAAATAACTGACGAAAACGTTAAAAAAATGGACGAAAACGTAAAAAAACTGACGAAAACCTAAAATAACGGAGGAAACGTAAAAACAGACGAAAACGTTAAAAAACGGACGAAAACGTAAAAAAACGGCCGAAAACGTAAAAAAACAGACGAAAACATATAAAAACGTATAAGAACATAAAAAACGTAAAGAAACGTAAAAATACGTACAAAATGTCAAAAAAATCAATTAATTGCAATTTGGGCAAGATTTGCCAACAATACAAATAATGAGGGAGTGGTAGTGTGAGTTTTAGTAAATTTACACTTTTGGTCCCTCCATGTTTTTTTTAATCTTAAATCATGTCTTTTTAATCTAATGAAATG
>BQNB010101306.1:0-24500 GCA_026074375.1 Tanacetum coccineum | reverse complement strand
AAAAGCTTTACAAAGATATGGTGTAACTCACAAATTATCTATGACATATCACCCTTAATCTAATGGATAGACTAAAGTTACTAATAGGGCTATTAAGCGCATCCTAGAGAGACCAGTAGGGTACAATCCTAAAGATTGGTCAAAAAAACTTAACGATGCATTATGGGCATTTAGGACGGACTACAAAACACCGACACGGTGTACACCTTTTTGATTAGTTTATGGGAAAACATACCATTTACCCGCAGAGATCGAGCATAAGGCACATTGGGCATTAAAACAATGTAATATGGATTTAACGCTTGCTAGTGAAAAACGTCCTATGTAGCTTACTGAGTTAGCCGAATTGAGAGATGGTTCTTATGAGAATACTAGAATTTACAAAGAACGGACCAAGAAATGGCATGATTCTAGACTTCGTGGTGATAAAGATTTTAAGGTAGGCGACAAGGTGCTACTTTATAATTCTCGTTTAAAGATGTACCCTGGAAAACTTAAATCGAAATGGAGCGGTCCAAACATTGTTAAAACGGTGTATCCACATGGGGCTATAGAAATCACTAACAGGGACGGGTTTAGCTTCAAAGTCAATGGGCAACGATTGAAGAAATATTACGGAGGTGATATTGACAAGGAGGATGATGAGGTTATAGAGTTGGAGAATGACGCAACGAGAAGCTGAAGGGAGTCTAACTTAAAGACTCTCACAACAACAAAAGTGCTTGCCGGGAGACAACCCGAAATGAAATTTTCAATTTTGTATCGAGTCTGTCTTCCCAAACTGTCTATACGGCGTATCCAAACCCCATGGATACGGCGTATTAACTATCTGGACGTTATCCAGTCTTTATTTTCAGCACAGTCTATACGACGTATTCATTAAATGAATACATCGTATACAGTTATCAATACGACGTATCCTGGGGTATGGATACGGCGTATTGACTCCCTGTACAGTTTTAGGTATTTATTTCAAGTCTAACCAAACGAATACACGGAGATAGAATTGCATTTGTTTTCTGAGAATTTACATAGGACCTCGTGAAAGAAATATCGACGAATATTGGTGGAGAATTTATGAATCTGGAGATCTTGAGGTGTTGGAGTCTTGAAAATTCAAGGCGGCTGTTCAACAAAATCTTGCTCATAAACGCAACTTGGAGAATCTACCGAGCAATTATCAGGGGAGTTTCTCATTCTAATTCTCGTATTTAATGTTTTATATATACAACGAGGACGTTGTATAATTCAAGTGGGGGGATGGAATTAGAATGTTTACTTGTCCTATTTTTCACATTAAAATGTTTAAATTATGCTCCAATTTAAAAAAAATCAAGCATACTTTTATGAAATTACATGTTACATAACCCGCACACAACAACCCTTGTTAGATATTGTGAGGATTTAACCTTTCCGTTTCCAAATGTTTACCCAAATTCCATAAAATATGAGTGTGCCGGTGATGTTGTAGACTTTAGAACTTGGCTTGGTATATCTATTCGAGACCACAATAATGAGTATTATGGATTTAATTGGAGTAACTTGTTTAAATTGGTAAATCTTAAGATTACATCCAAATCGCCTATACATGTTGTTTATTAACTAACTACACCGGTTAGTTAACCAACCGTTAAACCATTCCACTCTCATCTTTAGAGTGATGATCCACTAGAACAACCCGTAGAGCCAATCCTTTAGGAATTTACGCCAACTATTTGTTTCGTTACACCCTTACACCTTAACCTTCCATGTTAGATTAAAGTTTAATTTACAGTTGCTAGTTGCTTAAAGTGTAAAGTTTGTATTTCCTGAGTCTTGTGTCATTTTGTATCTTTGGTGCGGTTGGAAATTTGCACATTGCAAATGGGAATGTATATTAGTAGTCAAAGCTCATGTGATTTTACTACCGTCACAATTATTGGTGAAACCGAAGAACGAATGAACTATCGAAGAAATTATCCGGAATTATTATGATCGTGAAGATGGTGAAACTACACCGAGATTTGAAGAATAGTTAGCAAAAAAAAGAAAAAAATGGAAAAAATGAGAAAAAAAATACAAAAAGAGAAAAAGAAAGTTTGAAGATAATCGTTTCGCAAAAAGCATTACCGAAGGAATTATACGAATGATCGATTATTCGTTGACACGTCTAAAAATCAACGATGTAGAATATTATACAAAGTGGAAGATATCGCCACTTGCCTTGTAAGTATGTAAAGTTTTGGGATGATTGGGAAGTTGATCGTTACGGGAACGCCAACTTAGGTTGTTGTTTTTGATCTATGATCAAGACGTTATAAATAGTCGTGTCTTTGTCATAATAACGGTCGGGAAAAAAGTGTCTAGTAACTTGTACTTTAGGCTTAATCTATTTGTTTCTTGATTTTTATTTAACAACAATTTACTTCCCTTTCACCTAATGATTAGCCCCTGGTTTTACGCGAATGAGGATGTGATCGAGCGTGCATGTCTATTCCGCTGTTATGGCCATGTACGCATGTCTCAGCTGCCTCGTTGGTTTATGACTTTTGGTGAAAGTTAGAAGGTTCCTACCCTATATCATTCTTCATCCTAACTGTTGGTTAAATTCGAATAAGGATGTGATCGAACACACATGTCTATCTCGGCGTTCCGGGTGTGTATGTGTGCTTCAACTGCCTTGTTGGAGTGGTACTTCTGGTGAAATATTGTAGAATGATCAACCGTACGCCTTTCCATACAAAAACTCATATTTATCTTTATAAACTTGTTACTCCTTAGATTTAGTGGTGGAGATGTGTATCCTTGCCAAGCTTATGATAGAATACTCGTCACGGCCGAGCAATTGAGCGAATTAGTTACATGTTACCACATAGATTAGTTGAGTGATTTGAGTGTTTTCATCTTCCTATTTCGTGAGGTGTTTGGTTGTGTACTTGTAATTGATCGAATAAGTGCTTTAATGGAAAATATCCTTAGGGATACATTTTTATAAACTTCTAAAGGCTACTTGAGGACAAGTAGGATTCAAGTGGGGGAATATTTGATGACATCAAATAACGTCTATTTTATAGCATCATTTATCCCAAGTAATTGACCCATTTGATATAATTATTGCATGAATTGGTACTTAATTGTTTATATTTGTTATTTGCAGTAATTATCGAGTATTTGGCAAAAGATGAAGAAAATGACTTTTTGGAGCTTAAACGAAGATATTTTGAAGATTACTATTTATCAATTAATACGCGTTATACCTCAAGGAAGATCACGGAGTATCCGTGCCTGCATCACCAGACCACAAAGGAAACCAAGTTCAATATTGCCATATCCAGGAAGACCCAATACGCCGTATTGGAGATATAGTATGTGGATATTCTAGAAGATATCAAACATGGTCCCTACTATAAGAAACTCCAATATGCCGTATCCAACACATTGGATACGCCGTATCTACACCGACTCCGTCCTATAATACAAAACTCAAATTGAGTTTTAAAGTGTGCTAAATATATTCTCATACCTAAACTTAAAGTCAAGTTTTCAGAGGAGAAAAGAGCAGAAAGGGTCCGCAACGCATTTCAAATCTATAGTAGACAACGTGTAATTTCTTATACTTTTTGTTGGTAATGTTTAGTTTTTTGGTATCATTCGATAACTCGGTTAGTTTTACCTTGCTAAGACATTACTCTTGGTATTAATTATGATGTTTGAAGGCTAATACCTTGGGGTATAGTCTCCTTATTATGAAGATCCTAAATGTTTGGTTTAGTTTATATCTCGTTTCTAATTTATCATTGATTTATTGATTATGTTTTTCACATGATACTTGCTTTACGAGTATAGTATAGCGACCTATCATTCAACTAGTTCTAGTCTACATATTTAATACGCTGCCAAATTCGGTGTTCTTTGGCGTAGGGTAAGTGTCCGGGATAGGCACTCAATATAGTAATGGTATAGGTGGAACAAATAGGGATCACTATAAACGTCCTGCTTGCCTTGATTAATGGTTTGTACTCGTAGTAGGTAGTGGCTGAGTACTAACTAATATCGTTTGTTCATTGGTATAGTTTGGATTATGGGGACTACCACCTAACATGAGTTCCGTTAATGCTGTAAGTGGGTAAATCTCTATGAGATTGGGTTCATTCGACCATACACTAAGGTGTAGTTTCTAGATGATTATAATAAATAAAATGAGGATGCTTATGGGATCCTTTAATTGGAAAATTAATGAGTCTAGTCTTAGGATAAGTCCCGCCTAAGTCTAAGAATGATATGTCTTCTTCAAGATAAGTAATCATTGCACTGAATAAACAAACCAATTCTAATCGGATTAATGATGGTAATATTCAGAGTCTTTATATTATAAGGCTTGACCGCCCATTTAGCTTTTGTTAATTTGCTTACGTGGGTTAAAGTGTCTAAATTGATTATAGTCACCACCAAACCCGTGCCAGTCTCTCAGGCTGAAACCCACTTTTACCTGTTAGAATTAGGATTAGAACTAACATAGGATTAGGATAGGTTTGACTTAGATTAGGAATTAATTAGATCTAGATAAACCAAAGTATTAATAAATTGAGAGATTTAACCTCGCTTCAAGTGTTCGACACCCTACTTACCATGAATCTACCACCGACCGGGTACACTGCCCGTTAAAGTGTTGTTTTTGGTTAAGTCGGCAAAATATATATTTAAAACTTGAATCATAAATTATACACCCAAAATCAATGACACATAGCGTAACCCTACAGATCCATAAAACTTCATGCCTCATGGGTCAGGCGTACCCTTCGATCCAAATACACATCACATTTGGGTAGGCTATCCCTTCCATTCTAACATCACACCATAAGCAATAATAACCAAGTAAAGGTCCTAAACATACTAAAACATTTATCACAGCTATTAAAACAATTCAATACCAATTTTAGTATCATTTTCACCCCAAGAAAACAATTAAAAAGGGGCTTTGATTACTCACATCAAGTTCCCGAATGCCGCACATAACTTCCTAATCAAAAATCTACACAATAAGACTAACGGTTATTCATGGCAAGGCTTTATGCCCTCGCTTTGTAACTTATGATTGTATGGACTTCTAATGTCTATACTATGCTTATAATTATTACACCATACCACCCATGTCTTAACTATACTCTAAACACCTTCTATCCTTCTATTCAAGCATTCTCGTTTTTGGCTGATTTTAATAGTTACTTAACAAATTTTTATAAATACTAAATGAACTTAATAAATTCTCATACTTCATATTCTGTAAGTTCAAAATGTTATAGGATTACCCTATTTTTCCCATAATTATTTAATAAGCTTTACTATTTTCTAAAAATCCAACAACACAAAGTGTCCAAAAATGGATCTGATTCAACCTCCCAAAAGTATGGCTTGACCAGACCTACTTAGACCTTTTATAAAAATCTAGAAAGATTCTATAAAATCCTACACATCATGAACTTACTACAGTAGCAACTCCATCAATTAAAAAGAGGTTTTGAAATAGTTCTTGATCTCACAAACACAATACCAAATTTGACCTGAAAACTCATATTCGATAACGAATCTTGTTAAATTAATTTGACTGGCCTCCACTTATTGTAAATTAACGAAACCAATTTTGTTGGAAAGTAGACTCTCTATAGTTAATTTTAGACTCAAGAAAATCATTAAAATCTATTTTTATGACCAAGTTATGAGTTTTACAAGATGACCTAAAAATTTGCCCAGTTTTAATTCCGATTTTAACAACGCTTAACCCTAACCAAACGCACCCATATGCTAATAATTACGCCCTAAATGATTCTAGATGATCATACCAACATGTTTTCTGTATGTTTATGAAACCTTAATTCCACCAATTAAAAAGTTACACTTAATCAAATTAAAAGAGTTTAAATAAAAGGGTTATAGATTAAACCTTTAATCCCGAAAACACACGAACTTAACCCCAAATTTTCTTCAAAAAAAATTGATATTTCTTCCTTGCCTTGTGTGGCCGGTCGAACTCAAGAGGGAGGAGGAGAGAACAAAAATTGATTTAGGGTTTAGGTTTATTTTGTATTTATACTAGTTTAAAGATAAGTATTAAAAGATTTATTTTCTTATAAAGCACAAAAAAACTTTTCCTTTTTCCTTCCCCTTCTATGTAGCGATCCATAACACCTAATATTTATTTTTTATTTTTCTTTATAAAATTTTTGGCATATAAATATATATATATATATATATTTTATATTTTTTTAAAACAAAAACTATTTATTACTTATTTCTTTTAAACCTTTAAAATTACTAGACACTTAAAATAAAAACAATGTTACTACTAAATAATATTTTTCCACATTATTCTTATTTATAAAATTCCTAAATAAATTATAAATCATAATTCACTAATTAACCTTAACTCAAAATTCAACAATACATACTTTCTTCATTTTACTAACGGTAAAATAACAAAATCACTATACTTCCAAAATCACCATCACATGCGAAACGAAATGACTAAATCATTTATTTCCACTATCTCAAATACATATAATAACACGTATATCATACAACATATAACACCAAAACAACTTTCGCACATAAAACTAAACACACAAGGCTAGGTAAGCTAACACTAACGGTTAAACTAACCTTGCTAAATCACGGTTGTCACATTATCCCTCCTTAGGAATATTTCATCTGAAATATAATATAGTAGACTCATCACAAAAAAAACAAAAAACCCCGATCCACAAACAAATTTGGATATTTAGCTTTCATAAAATCCTCTCGTTCCCAAGTAAACTCAAGTCCACGCTTAGAATTCCAAAAACTTGAACAATCGAGATTCTACTACGCTTTAACTTCTTAAATTTGTGATCCATTATCCCTACAGGTATAACACCCCATGTTTTAGGGTCATTTGCGACGTCAATAAATTCACTATGTATTTTTAGTATTGTATGCGTTTGCTTTTAAATCGTAAACGTTAAGTTAAATCGCGTAAGCTAAAAATGATCATTCAATGTAAACGGGCATCAAACGATTAAATGTTTACATCAAGCAAGTGTTAAGTAATTATTTTGAGTATAATTATTAACTTTGTTCAATTTATTTTATTCGTTACGTAAAGTGTGTACGTTTCGCGATAAAAGTACGTTTAGGCATACCGGTAACCACCATAATTAATTTACGCTTCAACAAACGCTTATTTTTATTTTCAATGACCAAAGTTTATAAAACTTTACCCACATATATATGTATGGACGCCCCATATACAAGAAATAAATAAGCAAGACTTATCAAGTTGCAAGTATACATTTTATTAACAAGACTACACTTTACATATTAACTTATACTTCATTATTTTTAGTAATACTTTCTTTTTACAAGGCTAATATGGCTAGTAAAATATCTAGTGAACAATTTCCACATAATCCATAGGATGATCTCTACTATTTGAGTACATAGATACATATTAAGGATGTACATGACGGTTAGTAAAGACTAAAGGCATCACTAGTGGTTTTGACCACTAGTCATCCTTAAAACCCTTATTCTTGCCCTATTTGAGCCGTGTACCCCCCTTCTTACTCTTGGTCTTTGGTCTTTGTTTATATATGTAACTAGCTCATTTATCTATATACTTGCACCTTTAAAGATGATAACATTCACACTTCACCTTTACATATCAAATCAATTCTTCTTTCCCTTTTGCTCTTATAACCCACGGCACAAACCACCCCCTTATAATTAATCCATACAATTTTTCTACAACTATACCAAGCCATCACACATCATTCCTAAGATATACTAAGGTATTTGCAAGCCTTGGTTAACCATTTGCAAGTGTTTGAGCAAGAAAGGAAGCTAAGGTTTATATTTGGAAAATTAGGGTTTTCATTATTGAAAGCTTGGTTTATATCTAACAAGGTTTAGATTTTTTGTTGGTCATCACACTACATTACATTAAGGTTATCTAAACCTCACCTTTTATTTCATGAGTTCATATGTATATTATGTTCTATGTAGTAAAATCACCACTTAGGATATGTTTAACTTGTAAAAATAGATTTTTCTTGTAAACATGATTTAATGGACTTGTACACATGTTATATGGATGGTATATTGAGGTTATACAATGGTTGTTAAGCTGTTCACTCTTGGTTATGTATAAAATGATTATGCTATAAAAATAGTATTTAAGGTTTACTTATACAAGCTTATGGTTTATATAGTATTATTATGGACTTGTAACTTGGACATTTGGAATTAGGTGACTAATGGGGACATATTTATTTGTCATTAACAAAATTAATATAATGGTATAAAAGACTTGTGGTAATTTACAAAGTTGAAAGTTATAAAAACAAAGGTTAAATATGGATTTAATAAAGACATTGAAAGTTTCTGTCAAAAATTCGAATATAGACATGAAAGTTTATTCGGTTGATGACTTGCCCAGGTTTTGCGCAAGTTTGTTTGGATCTTTGGTGAGCATGAGGCCATTGCAAGGAGTTACTGGTTTTAAGTATAGGCATGATTTGGTAGGGGATGTTTGTTTGATGTTCTTAAAGGAGGTGGAATTCTTCTAAAAGGAGGCCCGTGATCTTTTGACACGTGATCGCTCGAAGGGAGGTCTACCTTCGGCCAGTCTGCTTTACTTGTGTTTGGACGTGGGCCGGGGGGAAAAACATGCTTGTGTGGATCTTTGGAGTGTCCCTTTTGTTGGGCTCAGGGACAAAGGATTTGTTGCAGGACACGTGGTTGGGAAGCGAATCGAACAAAGTTGCCTAAACTCGAGAAAGCTTGTTTACAGAATCAAACTCGTGTTATCCCTTTTGCTTTTGATAATTTGGTTTCTAGCACTGGAAGCAGAGGAGTTTTTTGAATGGGGTTAACGGGTTGTGCAAAGTTATTTTGCGACCCTAAGACACAAAACTTTATTTTTAGTAGGATTGGTTTTGCCATCCAAAAAAGGGTTGCGGCGCAGCTTGTTGCTCGTTTGCCCGCCATCTTATTGTAAATGTTGTTTTGATATAATTCCCTAATTATTTTTGATTTTGGTAAAAAAAATATTTATTTTATCTTTAATAAAATACTACATCTTCAAGACGAACTCCGGGTCATTAGGAACTTGAAAAAAGGATTAATACGAAGAAATTATGTAATTTACAAGTTATATGTTAAATAAACGGATTTATAAAAGAATTTTTTTTAAACAATTTATAAAAATTCTACAAGACAGAAAGTTTGATATTTATAACAGATTATACACCTTTTTAGGATTCCAAAATGATAAGAATCATAATTTTTTCAATGTTTATAAAAAGAATTATGATTTGCATTTGCTTTATATTATCTTAAAAATGTATAAAACTACTTTATAAAAAAAATATTGTTCATGACAGAAACATTTTATTTTTGTAAAACCTCATAAATAAAATAGGAACTTTCAATTACGAGACGTGCTCGAAGAATTACTAAAAACGGTGCTAAAACGGAATAAAATACAACGTTTACGTTTATTTAAGTTTATATTAAGTTATTTTTATAAACCATGAACAGTAAAAAAAATATTGTCTCAGCCAGAACCCACTTGATAAAAATGTGAAAATTTTATTAACGTTAGTGCTCGAAGGAATCGCTAAAATGGGATTATACAGAATAAGTCTGTTGCATTTACGGGGTTTTACGATATTAAATTTATAAAAGTAAATTTATAAAACGTCATAAACAGTAAAACTACTGTTCATCAGAAGGTTATAAAATATAAAAATGTAATATTTTTATATATCATCTTAATACGAAGACGTGGACGTAAGAAACGCGAGGAACGGGTTTAAAACGGGAAGATTATGCTAGTTCTACCAAAACGATAATTATAAACGTTTTCACTTTATAACAACGATTTTTAAATTACAAATAGATGGTGATGAGCTATATAGGATTGTATACGCTATTAGTTATCGAAGTACATAGTACTTATATGACCTATGTTTGATTAGGTTGCCTTCGGATTCGTTCGTGACTCGTTATTTCACTTACTCGATTATTACTCATTCACTTCACTGCTGAGGTGAGTTCATAGCCCCACGTTTTACATGGTTTGTTTTATAAGTTTTTGGGTGGAAAACATGCATTTGTTTTATAACTGGACATAAGTGGATAATATTTATACTATGATTACGTGTTGCCTAAGTAGCGATAACCCAAGTTGAGCCCATTATCATGAACTGTCAATTACTGAATTGTGAGCGCGAATGTTATGAATAGATCTATTGGGATTGACATCCCCGTTCGGGTGATTAGCTATCACTAGACAAACGAACGTATTATACCATGTCGAACATAGGATGTTGCGGGTTAGAACATCATCACGGGCAATGTAGGCCATTTATATGGTATTCATTTATGTCGAGCTTCAGTGTCATGAGCTTAGGGCAACGTAATTACATTTATATGATGTCTGCATCTGTTGCATTATCATACACTTGGGAAATCTTGTGGTCCTACAATATACGATTTATTAAACCTATGAATTCACCAACATTATTGTTAACGTTTTAAAGCAATGTTTTTCAGGGGATCAGTAAGCACGAGGTGCAAGGGATACATTGGTGGTTTTGATTTGGATATCATGCATTAAAGATTTTGTCGCATTACATTTTGTATAACTGTTATGGTCTAGAGATCTTTGTATTTTGAACAAGTGGACAAGTGAAGCTTCGGCTTATGTAACAAATACTTTGTTAATTCCAATGTATCAGTTTAAACGACTTTTTGGTCGTTCTATATACATCTTGTGTTATTGATCTATGAAGTAACACGCCTCGGACCCTTATTCTGCTGTGACCCAATTTGGGGTTGTTACATTAGTTTGAGGGATGATGTTATTGTCAGGGTTAGTGATGAGCCTCACTTAGAGCAGGATATTGATCCAGAGATTCTGGCGGAGATTGACGAGTGTATTTACGCAGATGCTCTTAGGGATAGAGGGATTGATGCTAGAGTTGTAGTTGAGGCTGTTGATCGAGATGAGACAATGACGGGTGTGAGAGGCCCGGTTGAGGTCAGAGTTGAGAGGGTTACACATCCTGCGATGCTAGAGGATATTCTTGAGCCTGCTCAGGAGGGAGCAGTAGAGGTTACGTATGAGACATTAGGAGATTTGGTTAAGAGGTTCCATGATCACACTCAGGCTATCCTAGTCCATCATATACAGGCTATTGAGGGAGTTCAGAGAGAGCAGGGACATATGATTGTTGGGGTTGAGTCGACAGTTATTGCTTTAACTGAGAGGATTGCTGAGTTGGAGAGGGATAACAAGAGGCTCAGAGGCACCACGAGTGTTGAGAGTCAGAGAGTTGACCGACTCCAGCGCGGCATGTCACATATGCAGAGAGAGCTGAGACAGATACGACGACTTCGATTTTATAATCGAGTGAGAGTTGGCATGAGGCGTGTTCTAGGAAGCACATGGGCTACCGTCCTTAGAGATGTTCGTTAGTATTGCAGCATTGAGTAGTAGCGTTTAGTGATGACCGTAGTGTTAGAACTCGTATTTTCTGTATTTTGAAACGTTGTGATGTAATCACTAATGTTCGATGATATGAAATTGATATTTATCTATGATATGATGTCATAATTTGATTTACTTATGCTATGTGCATCATGCATTATAGGGTTTCCATGAATATGTATTCCGATCATGTATTTTCTATGTGAATTAACCGTAAATTTTATTTAACCCTGTTAGCGATTTCACATCACCTAGAAATCTTACCAAGCATTATATTGTTATGTTGTAGGAATATGCCTAACACACGATCCGGAGCATC
Source organism: Tanacetum coccineum (assembly GCA_026074375.1). NCBI lineage: Eukaryota > Viridiplantae > Streptophyta > Magnoliopsida > Asterales > Asteraceae > Tanacetum > Tanacetum coccineum. The sequence continues at coordinate 12,675 of BQNB010101306.1, read as the reverse complement.
CATGACTTACGAGGAAGTTGAAGAATTGGTTAACCGCCGAGTAGCTGAAGAGATGGAGGCTCGTGAAGCCGCAAAGACCCTTGAACCCCTGAATGAGAATGGGGATGAACAAGAAGGCGAGAACGGAGGAAATGGAAATGAAGGAAACGGAGGAAATAGAAATGGAGGAAATAGAGGAAATGGAAATGGAGGGAATGGAGAAAACGGAAATGGAAATATAAATGGGAATCATGGTATGAACTATGGAGGTTTCATGCCAGTGGCTAGAGAGTGCACTTTCCAAGACTTCTTGAAGTGCAAGCCACATAATTTCTCAGGAACTGAAGGCGTTGTCGGATTGACCCGCTGGTTTGAGAAGATGGAGACTGTGTTCAATATCAGTAATTGTCCACCGAAGTATCAAGTGAAATATGCTACATGCACACTGCAGGACAGTGCTTTAACCTGGTGGAACTCTCATAAGAGAACCATTGTTGTTGAGGCTGCATATGCCATGAATTTGGTTGAACTAATGAAGTTGAGGACATAAGTGTACTGTCCAAGGAATGAAATTCAGAAGATGGAGATTGAATTGTGGAATCTGACCATGAAAGGAAACGACTTGACTGCTTACACTCAAAGGTTTCAGGAGTTGATTTTGTTGTGTACTAGAATGGTCCCTAATGAAGAAGACAGAGTGGAAAAGTTTATTGGAGGTTTACCGGACAACATTCAAGGGAATGTGATTGCAGCGAATCCAGCCAGACTCCAAGATGCTATACGCATTGCTAACAAATTGATGGACAAGAAGGTCCAGGGTTATGCTGCAGGGAGTGCTGAGAATAAGAGGAGGATGGAGAGTAACCTAAGGGATAACCGTGGACAACAACCGTCGTTCAAGAGGCAAAATACTAGTCGACAGAATGTGGCTAGAGCTTATACGGCTGGGAACAATGAAAGAAAGGGGTATGCTGGGCCACTACCCTACTGCAATAAGTGCAGGTTGCACCATGAAGGTTTGTGTGCTATGAGGTGTGGAAACTATAAGAAGGTTGGACATCAGGCTAGGGATTGTAGGGCTGCCATTGCTCCAAACACTCAGAGGGTTCCAGTTGGAAATTAGCAGGGTATTATTTGTTATGAGTGTAGAAGACCAGGACATTTCAGGAAGGATTGTCCTAAGTTGAGGAATCAGAACCGTAGAAACCAGACAAGAAACAAGAATGAAAACAAGAATGGAAACCAGACTGGAGGTAACGAAACTACGGCGAGAGCTTACGCCATTGGTGGAAGAGGAACAAACCCTGATTCCAACGTTGTCATGGGTACGTTTCTTCTCAATAACTTTTATGCTTTGATGTTATTCGATTCGAGTGTCGACAGAAGTTTTGTGTTGACTACCTTTAGTACTTTGCTTGATGTTACACCAACTACTTTAGACACTAGTTATGCCGTAGAACTTGCCGATGGAAGAATATCAGAAACCAATATTGTTCTTAGAGGTTGTACGTTAGGATTATTAGGTCATCCGTTCGACATAGATTTAATGCCCGTAAAACTTGGTAGTTTCGACGTCATCATCGGTATGGATTGGTTAGCGAAATACCACGCGTTGATTGTTTGTGACGAGAAGGTCGTTCGTATACCTTATGGAGATGAAGTATTGATAGTCCGAGGTGATGATTGTGACGGTAGAAGTAAGTCAAAGTTGAATATCATATCGTGCATAAAGACTCAGAAGTAATGGAGAAAGGATGTCAAGTTTATCTGGCACAAGTTACGTCCAAGAAGAATGAAAACAAGTCAGAGGAGAAGCGACATGAGGATGTGCCGACCGTACGGGAATTTCCAGAAGTCTTTCCAGAAGACTTGCCTGGGCTACCGCCTACTCGACATGTTGAATTCCAAATCGACTTAGTCCCTGGTGCTGCACCTGTAGCACGATCCCCGTATCGATTAGCGCCAGCCGAATTGCAAGAGTTATCCACTCAGTTGCAAGAACTTTCTGACAAAGGATTTATAAGACCCGGTTCCTCACCCTGGGAGCTCCGGTTTTGTTTGTCAAAAAGAAAGATGGATCTTTTCGGATGTGTATCGACTACCGTGAACTAAACAGGCTTGCTGTGAAGAACCGATACCCACTTCTGAGAATCGATGACTTGTTTGATCAACTACAAGGGTAAAGAGTCTACTCTAAGATCGACCTGAGATCTGGTTATCACCAACTCAGAGTTCGTGAGGAAGACATTCCTAAGACTACATTTAGGACTCACTATGGTCACTATGAATTCCAAGTAATTCTATTTAGTTTGACTAACACACCAGTAGTATTCATGGATTTGATTAATTGAGTGTGCAAACCGTATCTGGATAGATTCGTGATTGTGTTCATCGATGATATTTTGATCTATTCCAAGAGCATAAAAGAGCATGAAGGGCACCTTAAGTTAATTCTGAGGTTACTTAAGAAGGAGGAGTTGTACGCCAAGTTTTCAAAGTGCGAATTTTGGCTGTCGAAGGTACAATTTCTTGGTCACGTGATTGATAGAGAAGGCATTCACGTTGATCGAGCTAAGATTGAGTAAATCAAGGATTGGGCGTCACCCAAGACACCAACTGAGATTTGTCAATTTCTGGGTTTGGTCGGTTACTACTGACGATTTATCGAAGGTTTCTCGAAAATCTCTAGGCCTATGATGAAGTTAACTCAGAAAAGCGTGAAGTTTTATTAGGGAGAAAAGGCAGAAGTTGCGTTTCAGCTGTTGAAACAGAAATTGTGTAGTGCACCGATTTTGGCTTTACCAGAAGGAGGTGAGAACTTCATGGTATATTATGATGCTTCGCATAAAGGGTTGGGCGCGATTTCGATGCAAAAAGAGAGGGTCGTAGCTTACGCATCCCGCCAACTCAAGGTTCACGAGAAGAACTATACCACACACAACCTAGAGCTTGGTGCAGTAGTGTTTGCTTTGAATATGTGGAGACACTATCTGTACGGTACAAAGTGCGTCGTGTTCATTGATCACAAGAGTTTGCAACACATTCTTGATCAGAAGGAGCTGAACATGAGACAACGATGGTGGTTAGAGTTGTTGAGCGACTATGACTGTGAGATTCGATATCACCCAGGAAAGGTGAACGTGGTGGCTGATGCCCTGAGTCAAAAGGAAAGAAGCAAACCGCTACGAGTCCGGGCCTTAGTTATGACTATAGGGTTAAACCTTCCTAAGCAGATTTTGAGTGCTCAATCGGAAGCCAGGAAAGAAGAGAACTTCATCAACGAAGATTTGCATGGCATGATTAACAAGCTAGAACCTCGTACTGATGGAACGTTGTATTTGAACAATCGAAGTTAGATTCCGTATTTTGGTGACCTGAGAACTTTAATTATCCATGATAAGTGCTTAATTACACATATCTTTTACCTCTAAAAACGAGCTTAAATGACCAAAAACAGACAAAAACTGCCAAATATATGTTTGTTTTGCATTTGTATTGTGCAGGAAGTGGATATCATCAAAAAGACAGAAAACCAAGCTAAAATGACAAAACTGAGCATGGAATGGAAAAGACTGTGCAAAATCAAGGCCAAAGTCCAAAAATACCGAAGACAGAGTCAATACTGAAGATTTTTGCCATTTTTGGTCTGTTTTAGGTTTATTTGGGTTATTTTAGGTATAAATGGATATGTGTATTTTACACTTATCACCGGGAAAGCCCAATAGTATAATTATGAAGACTGTGAAGACCAAATGGGCCCTCAATCAATTACAACAGCCCATTTGTGTGCATTTGACAAAGACTGTGAAGACTTTGAAGGCCCAATCCTAGCCCAGTTACAGCCAATCTCAGCCATTGTACACACAAAACCCACCTAAACCTTATTGGGCCCAGACACACTCAATTGGGCCCAATACAAGCCCAACACAAAACCCAAGCCCAACAAAAGCCCACAATTCTTTTTATAAAACTTTAGGGGCTAAATTGCCAATTTTAAAAGTTGTTTTATAAAGAAAAATGAAAAAAATAAAACACAAGGGCCATTTTTGCAATTTACCCTAACCCTTCTTTATTTCTGCTGTTATAAACTAGAGGGACCATTTTTGCAATTTCCCAAATCTCTTTTTAACTCTTTTGTTATAAAACAGAGGGACCAAATGTGTTATTGTCCAAACTCGTTTATAACTAAAATAGGGGCCAAGAATGAAATGAAAAGAGAAAGAAAGATGGAGGGCCATTAGTGCACCATCTCCAAACATTTCTTTTAAACCTGCAACCAACCCTGTACCTCAACCCGCTTCCCGCCAACCTCATACCACCCTCTCCCACGGTTTCTAGTCCCAAACCACCTCCCTAGTACACTCACAGCTCACCCCTCACCACTTCCCACCTCCCCATTACCCCTATACCCTTCCCTGTTGACAATCACACAACCCGAAGACCCCATGAATGGTGAGATGATGTAACAAGAATGATGGAAGGCTAGGATTGCTTGTGAGGCTTCCTACTCTCAACAAACCAGATCATGCAGACCAGGAGAAGTGTTTGGACTTTCCTATAAAAGAAGAGAAACCATAGCGAGAAAACAACACACTTTTTTTACTATGTTTTTAGTTTAATTCTAATTCCAAGTCTTTCTTTTAAGCATTTAAGTGTATTCAGTTTATTTTTAAGTTTATGTTGTAATATTTCCAGCCTTAATACAAGTTAAGAGTTTTTTTTTGTGATATAGCCATTGTCAAGAATTTAAAATCTTATTTAAACCCTTTTATACAGTTTAGACTTTTATATCAAAACGTGTAAAAGTTGTTCTTAAACTAGCTTTATGAACTTGTTTTCACCTTTTTATTTCTTTTAAAAAGCTAAAAGAAGGAAAATTTATATTTATGGGGTTAACTCGCAGGGTGTTTGGTTTAACCTTTAAAATGGGTCATATGGGATTTGTAATGGGTTGTAACCACTCAGCCAACTTTGGCTGAGTGTGTGGGGTTCATTAGATCATTTAAACTATAATTTTTAGTGTAAAAATAAGTTTTTAAGGTTTCTTTTATATTCTGTCAAATTTTCAATAAGCCAAAGTGAGCTAAACCATTCCAGCTGCTTATGCAGTTATGCACACTGTTTGTGTGCTTTGTTGTTAGTTGATTTCAAGCTCTTATTCCAAAGGCGTTTGTCTGGTCATTGTAATGTACCAAAACCAGTCAAGTGTGTGTGTATGAATGGTTTTTGAAATTAGCCATTTTTTAAGCCCCATTATCAGCAGTTTAATATTAGGCCCTAAAGCTCTCAAACTTTGATAAATAAGCTTCATTGACCGTCCTTTTTAATTGTTTGTGATTGGTTAATGGTAAAAAGCACTGATGTGCTTATTCTTCATAAGCCCATAAAGCCCCTTAAGCTCACTGTAGCCTCACATGGTGCTAGACAACCACCCTTTAGCCCCTTTTTTCTTGCTTATTTAATTCTAAGCCTAGGTTCTTATTGCTTTTAAACAACAGGCTTATAGGTTTACCTCGTAGATGAGTAGATCGTAGTTTAGTTAGGGAGCTTATTTAGTTAGCTTATTATAGTCTTGTAAGTAGCCTTTTTCTGTTTTCTTTTAAAACTGTTAATATAGCTTAAGTTATTTCCAGCTTATTTTAGGGCTTATTAGATTTCCATAGTTTAATTTTAGGACTCCCCTCTCCTATTTATCTGCTCCCAATAAGTTATAGCTTATCTAGTTAGCTTAAATCCCCATAAGAAAGAAAAATAAGCTTATAAGCTTATTAAGCTTCTGCAGTCCAAAAAGCTCACTTTTCTAGCTTATTCAGTGAGTAAAAAGCATAAGTGCTTTTACAAAAAAGACTCCCCATAAGCCCTTCAACAACTTTTCTTTTATAGCTTTTTGATAATAAGCACTTTGGACTAAGTTTGTAATCGGGGTCCACTTCAGGGACTGTTTGTGTAATTTTTTCTTTTATAGTTATAATTGTTTGTCCCCTTTGTTAGTTTGTTGTTACCTCGTTAGTCCTTGCTGTCCTTTCACTGTTAGTCCCTTAGGTTAACCACAGTTAGTTTTATTTAATTTAAATAATTAAATTAGGTTAAATTTTAATTAGTTTAATTACTTTAATTATAAACAGTAACTTTTGGGCATTTTTATATTTTTAGAATTGTTAACTTTTTCTTTATTTAATTTTATTTTTTTCAGAATTTTTATAACTTTTATTTTTTGTCTTTTTCTATTTTCTTAGTTTTAATTAGTAATTAATCTTTAAAAATTTATAAAAAAATCCAAAAATTAATAAAAAAATATTTTTCTTTTTTATAAAATTTTCTTTTGTCATTTAGTGTCTAGGAAAAATATAAAATTTAGTGTAGGCTTAATTTTTCTTAAATTTCAGTCTTAGACCCGTTTTACCGGGTGCGTTTTACCGTTTCTTTTCGTTTTACATTCAAACGACCTCCGTTTTAGTTCTAGTTTTCTTTATTTTTCAAATTAAGTTAATTAGAATTTAATTTTGATTTTTAATTTAATTTAGCATTTATTTTTCTTAATTTTTAGTATTTAGGTTTCCCGATACCTGTTTATGTTCCACCGTTTTTTGTATATAGAAAATAAAAAAATTTATTTTTAGGATTTTCCTATATCTTTAACTTTTGTTTTCCCGTGTTTTTAAGATCCCCATTTCCTATATATTGTTTCCCGTAGATTAAAATTAGTTTTATTCTATTTAATTTTAGTTGTATTATATCAGTTTTTCCATCATATCTTAAATTTTCTCCAATCATTTCAATTTCTCATCAAAACCAATGTTTACTTTCAATTGCAGCCTCGTTGGGGACATACGGACCCGGGGAATATCTCTTCCGGAATCTTTTATAATTGATTCTATCTTGTGTATTTTATCCTTTTGTGGAATTTGACCTTTTGCCTTGGTCAAGGGCATTCGGTCAGGATCTGTATTAGGGTTGCTATATAAGTGTATACTATTTGACGAATCATTGGCCTAAACTGGTAGCCAAACAGCCTAAGTAGCCATTTTCTAGCTTATTTTTAAGCTAGAAAATGGATCCTTATGGCTAATAGCTTATAGCACTAAAAAGACTATCCTATAAGCTACAATAAGCAGTAAAGAGTAAGGAATTTGAAAACCATTTAAGCTATAAAAAAGGCAAATGAAAAGGGCAACTTGGACAGATTGACTATTTATGGTTTCCTTAATAAAACTAAATGGCTTTTGCAGCCCTAAGAATAAGCTAGTAAAATAAGATAAAAATAGAAAATAAGCACAAACAGATCAAGTACATACTATCAATAACTTATGCTATGAAAATCAGATTCTAAAAAGAACATTTACTTATCTAATTTCTAGATTGAAAAGATGACTTTTAAGACATACTAAGATAATACCATTACTTAACTGTTTTTCCCAAAGGATTCTTAAACACCATTGACATTAAAACAGATAGCATAGATGTAGTATAAATATCACTTTTACCTCAAAAACCATACCTCAAATTGTGTTTTAAAGATTTTGAAGAAATAAGCTTTTTGAAAAAACATTGAAACTGGCAGACTTAGATTATGATCAAATAAACTAGAAAACTTAAAAGTACCTATTCTAATCTTAATAAACCTAACATATAGACTAAATTAAGGGTGTATGAAACTGGATCAATGACCAAAAGACAGCTAGAACCTATTTTGACCCATTTTCAGCCCTTGACCCAAACACCCCTTTAAATCTATAAAATGCATTTTTACACTAAATTAGATCAAATTAAGCTTTAGAAAATTAAAACAGATTAAGTACAAGGCCACTTAAGAACAAGAAAGCAATAACTTAAAAAAATAAGCAGTCTATGATACTATAAACCTATAAGCAGATTTAGCTAAAAGTAAGGCATTTTTAACTTAAAACTTGACAGATTCATTTCACTTAAAACAAACTAGACTATGCTAATAACTGGTCACTTTAAGCAATATCAAGACTACAATAAGCAATAACGAGCATAATAAGCAGATAACATAAAAATAAGCAAAAATGAAAAATGAAGCTAACCTTTTCCCCTTTGCTAAAACAAGGGCTTAAAAGAATTCCTAAAAGCTCTAACCTACCCAGCTTATGAATAAGCAGTCAAAATAACCAATAAGCTCTTCAATAGCCAGCTTATCATCCAAAAGCTTAAAATCAAAATTCTTGATTCCAATGACAGAAAAATCACAAAAGCTGTTAGAAAAGCTTAGATTAGAAAAACAGGTTTTAAAAGCTTATGAGAGCTTATAGAAAGGACTTTTAAACAAAATTAGCTTAAAGGCATAAAAAGAAGACAGATTTGCATAACATAAAAGCTTAACTTTTCATTAAAATATTAAAAGGTTACAAGGCTTGGAAAGTAAAATGACAGAAATAAAACATTAAAAGTAAATTTAAACTACTCCTAAATTACATTAGATTTTTACAAAAGAAATCCTAAACTATTTATATGCACAAATAAAACTGCAGAGGTATTCATTGTCTGCTTCTTGTGTTTCTTGTGTGAGAGAGCTCAAGAGATGGTGTGTTTCTCATGTGAGTAGAAGTCCCAAAGTCTATCCTAGCCATTAATCTTTCTTTGTCCCCAAGGTGATTAATCACAGCCATTGATCTTGTTCATAATCTCATCATCTAATGAAAATTTAGGTGATTGCCAAGGTGGCAATTGCCCATGTGAAGTGGGGTTAAGGTTGAGATGGTGATAGGTTTGTCAAGGGGAACAGTGGACGAGGATGGGAAAGTGATAGGGGAGGGTGAATAGTAGGGTTTTGTGTTTGGCGGGAAATTTAGTTTTGGGTTAACAGGGTATAAGTTTTATGGATGGCAACATTGGTCCTTGATTTTGTATAATTGTAATCCATGGAAAGTCCTTTGTGGTGTGAAAGATATCAGGATTTGGCAATTATGGCCCTTAAGGTTGTAGGGTTTTATTTCACTCACAGTCCTTAAAGGACTAACAGTGTTAATGGGTTAAGGGCAAAATGGGTTAACGGGGTTAAAGGGAATTGGGCCAAGGTTTAGCAGTTTGGGCCATTTGGATTTAAAAGGATTTTTGAACTTTTATTTAGACTTTGGGCTTATATGTTGTATATAAATACTTATCGGGCTGACCCGGCCCATTAGATGGGTATGGGTGGGCCCATTAAGTATTTCTTCGGTTTTAGCTTTGACCTTTGACTTTGTCGGGGTTGACTTTGACCTTGACTTTGACTTTTTCACGCTCTTTCATTCTGTGCTCGGTTTTGTCGTTTTTGGCTTCGTTTTTCATCCTTTTGTCGGATATCCGTTACCTACACAATATAAGTGAAAACATACAAATACAATGTATTTTTGGTACGTTTTTGGTCATTTAAGTCCGTTTTTAATAGAAAATGGTATGTGTAATTAAGCACATACCAAAATGTAATACCGTTTTTAATTGTGATGACAGTAGTGAGGGGAATGTCTTCACTAAGGATACCTTGGCATCTTAAATATATAGCTGGATGGATTTGCTGATAGGATGGATGGCTAACATGTTTTGGGTAGGCAGTCTGCTTGAAGGAAATCTTACGTCCATTGCTAGTATTTGTATGAATGGTAGGCATGCTAGCTTTGGACTTAGGAAAGTATCTTTGAGTTTGATTGTTCTCTCCCTTAACCTCTTTGGTTTCCTATTCTCTGGTGCTCTATGCATTTTAAGGTATCCTGATAATATGTCATGATAAATAGGGAATTATATCTTATTTGCACCAGTATGTTGATGGATGGTTTGGGAAGGTTTAAGTATGGGTTGTTCTCTTTTTTCCTGTCTTGGGGTTTTCCTAGGATAGGTTTTTTTTAAGGAGGAAATCAAACTTGGACTGCATATTCTATGCTCTTCCCTAGCAGGTTTATGGTTTATTGCTTTTGAAGATATTTGGTTGAAGAATGGTTGCTGATGTCTGAAGAGTTTGCTGGGTTTTGTGGGTTTTATTGTTTTTTCTATTTTCTTTGCTTTATGTATTGAGATTATGCTTACTGTTTGAAGTTGGTATATGGTGATGGTTTAGAGGATTCTGATTGGTCTCAGGGTTCTCTGATGATTCAGAGTATACTTGTCTTCTTCGGTTTGTCTTTTAAATCTCAGTTGTAGTTTGCAGTTTTTGTAATTTGAGCTTGGGAATTGTCCAATGCCATTAGTTTTTTGTTGCCTTTGTGATGGGTTAGGGATGTGATCTTAACTGTTTGTTTCACTTTGGCTTGTCTTGTAAACTTTGCCTTTTGGCTTTTTTCTTAATAAATTTACCTGTAAGAAAAAAATATATACATCAATTTCAGTAATATAATTGTTCACATTCTATTTTGTCCAAGCTAGTATGTCCTCAAGCATGAAGATCACGCTTATTGTGAGACATGGTCTTTGTGAACTAGTCAACTAGGTTTTGATCTTTTATAACATTGAGAATACTTAATTGAGAAACTCATTAATAGTGAAGTTCTTGAATAACGCAATGATTTTCATTTTATACGTGTCCGTTGAAGTGAAAATATATAAATACTAAAATTGCCATAGTACATTTGCATATGATGTTTGAAACCAGGAATTTCAACAACAATTCCGATTTGAGACAATTTCCTTAGCAGCTTCCTAAGTAGGGGTGTCAGTAGGGTCGGGTTGACCCGACCCGAACCCGAACCCGATAAGGCCTTATCGGGTTGGGTTAATCGGGTTAAAAAAACTAGTCGGGTTGCTTTGACCCGAACCCGATAACCCGATATTATTATCGGGTCGGGTTAAGGTGAACTTTTTTTGCTTATCGGGTTATCGGGTCAACCCGATAAGACCCGAAAATTGCTTTAACATGTAGTTTTTTATAAGTTTAAGACACGTTAGTATTTGCATTGACTGGAGCTATTGTTACCTTCACTCCATAAGTCTATTCTTTTCACTCTTGAAATCCTAGATAGATATTGTATATATAACTCAAGATACATACATAGTACATGAGGTTTTTAAAAATATTAATTAGTTTAAATTCAGAATTAAAATCCATCACCTGAGTATATCAGCATATATACAAGTAATTGGTCATAACTATAAGTAGGAGTAGATTAAATGAAACGAGAGATTTCATTCACCATCTAGCATTTGTCAAATTCATTCAAATATCAAAAACTCACAGTAACATTAAAGTTTAACAGTAGGTCACTACGAAATAGTAAAAAAATTGTATATTTAGGCAAATCGTTATTGCCGATAAGTCATATCATAATGTTTATGCAGCCAATACTGGTGATGAATACCTCTAGATAAAGCTTATAAAAATATTACATAATCATACCACAACATCAGTAGATGATTCAGTAGTAACACAAAACACAAGTTCTATAATCACTTGTAGTATCACCCGACAACCCGAATCACCCGACCCGACATAACCCGACCCGAATACCACCCGAACCCGATAACCCGATTTCTTATCGGGTCGGGTTGCGGGTGAGTTTTAAAAAATCAAAACCCGATTCAACCCGACCCGATAAGACCCGATTACCCGATAACCCGACCCGATAACACCCCTATTCCTAAGTAGTAAAGTATTCCAATTCTTTTAATACATATTTTAACTACGCTCTCCATTGAGCATTTGTAATCAGATATGCCTATCATTCATGATGAGACTATAGTATGACTCCAATTAAGAATTATCTCAATTATGTTGGAAGGCTAGCATTAGTGTTTAACATCAACACTAATTTCGTTATCCAAAATCCATAAACAAGGAACATGTCTATATTCCATTGAAGGCACCCTAAAATGTTCTTAACAATATCTAATGACTTTCACTTATATTCTATTGTTGTCTTGCATTCATGCAAATACTAAATTTAGTCTAGTACTTAATGTGACATAAACAACGAATCTTTTAGACAAACCTTAAGGTTTTCATGCATATGTTATATCTGATCAAGTGTAATAGAACTCGGAGGCATCCTCAATAGTATGTCATGTTATACTATGAATTTGATCGGTTAACATCGTACGTCTATTCTAGTATACTTCTAGTCCAAGGTTACATGTAGCATTTCCTAAATATTTCAAGAGAAATATCATTGCAAGCTAAGGTCATCATTCATGATTATCTGGACGTTATTTACATATATGATATGAAAAAACACATAATACTCCTACTAGCTTTAATGTGAACAAATGAGTTATCTTTGTTTTAATTGTAACAAGGTTTTTAGCCCGCGCTTCGCTGCGAAGCGCGGGCTTTGATGTATTTTGCTTGTGTTTTTTGGATATGAAACTATATTTGCTTGAATCGGCTAAGTAGTAGAGACAGTAGTAAACTGTATTTGCTTGAATCGACTAAGTAGTAGAGACATACTAATATATGACATTGCTAAACAAAAGCCGCCTAAACATGATAAGTTATGTTAGGTGTTTGGGTTTGTTTCCACGTGTTACAAAAGGCAGACATGCAGATATGGGTTTTGTTATTGTGACGTTCTTTGTTATGTAATTTTACGTTACGTGTGTCCATAGTCTTATTCGAGATGGACTTTTTTTTATAACGACTGAAATTTGGTTATATGATCTCAGTTGAGTCATGTCGATACCAATTCGAGGTTCCTGGTTGGCGAATAGCTTGTGCATGTGATATATGACGACGATTGGTTCCTCCTATAGAAAACAGATACAGTAGCATTA